>OX465105.1:22467972-22507972 GCA_949987565.1 Luidia sarsii | reverse complement strand
ATAATCGGTTGGGTATCAGAAGATTTGACCAGTCCGATGTCGTTTCCACTGGATAGCCATCGTGTATTTTTTCAACACAGTCCAGTACAATCGGCTTTCTACCGGGGGAAATTTTATCTGTCGGATGAATTCAAGCGGCACTTTACCGATGATCTTTTTGACAAGAGACCTTATATGTGACCCGGCACAGCGACAAGAGGAATACTATATTCCACCAAAACACTTTTCGAGTAAACAACGCCTGAAGTCAAAGTATCTTCTCAATTCGATAAAAAATATTATTATTTTTTTTGTATTTTCGGAAAGTTAATGTATTGGAGGATATTATGTCGAAATGATTTTTCCGAAATTCGTCTGTAAATGTTGAAAAAACGAGGATTTCGGTGGAGTGTTTGTGTACTGTTTTCATCAAAATGTAAAGTTCCTGCCTTTTTGAATGGCCGCTTTCGAGGAGTTAAAATGGCGCTGCTATAATTATTGTGTCTGGTACCAAATGAACGAGCGAAGTCCCCTTGTACTATTTACAACAAAGTTCACATGGAAATAATTTTGATATCATTTGAAAGGTAATGGTATATTCTTTCACATCATTAGAAAATCTCAAAATCTCAAAAGTGGGGGTTATTCCTCATTATGCTGTGCCGGGTCACATATTATACAAAAGGACGGAAAGTTATCTGGCAAGACATGTTCATTGTGAAACAATCGAGGATTGGTTTTTTTAATGGCCCTTGGTTGTCGAGGCAAGTGTTGCAGGACCCGTGTGCAGCTTTTGTCATTGGGAACTCCATGCAGTTGACATTGCCCCCTACCACCCCCTCCACCCCGAAGGGGAAACCCGACAGGCATTTTTGTTCTCCCGCTGAGGAATAGAATTCGCTACTCGAAACGTCGCGATCGACGTAGATTTCGTTTGGGAGTAATTACAGGTGATTCGAGCGGGAGAAACTATAGGCACAGGAGATCGAGTCAGACGTTTGCTGATGGAAAATGAGGTCTTAAACTGCGCGAAATGATCGATGAATAGACAGACAGACAGACTGACAGAACGACATACACGCGGACAAACAAACAAGCAAACAACCCCAACAAACAAACAAACCACCTGAATGATAACCGGCTATAAAGTCAATGCCATGTAGTCACCTCAGCTAGAGGTCAGGACGGAACGTCTTCTTACGGCTGAGGCAAGGTAGGGGGGGGCTGATGGGAAACTCGGGGGTGGAAATTAAAAAGCAAACGTGTGTACAGCGCCATTATACCCGACGAGGTGGCTTAGGGTTTCCGTCCGAACCGAGCTCAGGAGGGAGGGAGGGAGTGCGGAGAGGGGGGGGGGGGGGAGGGGAGGCTGCTGGTCTCTAGAATTGCATTTTAGGGCAAAGTAATTGTCTACGGGACGGCTTTGGTAGTCGCCAGGATGATTTTCGTGAGGGGGAGGGGGAGGGGCGCCCGGTGACGGGTTTCGGGACCGGAGATTAGGGGAGAGGGCGACGAGGGGGAGGAGAGTGCCTGAATTCGGCTTAAGACCACGGCGCGGCACGGCGGAGTTAGGGGGCGGCACAGACGTGCACTGTTACAATGAACACATCGTCGAGTACACATCTCCTCTTTTCTCCCTCCCCCTCTCTCTCCCTCTCCCTCTCCCTCTCCCAACCCTTCAACTTCTCCTCCTCAGTCCAAAAGCAATCGGCATCTCGCGGATTAGGAGTAAGAGGGTTTTTCTCCCACTCTCCTGCCGTACTTTGTGTGTTTTCTGGGCAGGAACATTCGGCGTTTCGGAAGAGTGCAGCCCAAGTACAATAAAACAATAGTGCACCGCTGACAGACGTGCACTGCGTGCCGAAATTGTACGAGTGAAGATAATGGGGCTTTAGAACGCCTGGCCAGAGCGAGTAATGGATTAACGGCGGCCAATGTTAAACGCTGAGATCAAGCGATGCGAGCCGCCATCTTGTGACATTCTTCATTGAAGATGACAACATTTTGGTTGTGAAGGAGTGAGCCTTCTTTGAAAGATAGATGAATGCCCCACCCCCGAAAAAAAGATAAACATTAACAAGAAATACAAACAAATATACGAGGAAATCGAGAGATGGAGACAGTGTCGGGGGGATGTGCACGATAGAATTATTTCAGATGCCGTTGGTTTGTGAGTTGACTGCATTGTGTGTGCCTAGGCGGGCATGTACGCCCCCACGTGTTTTCTTTTCTCCGACCGTCTTTGAGAGAGCACGGCGCGCGCGGGGAGGTTTGGGCAGAGGCCCACTTAATCCGGAGATGTTGACATTAACTATCTGACTGAAATCCCATTCAGTGGATTCCGTCGAGTTCTGCTAAAGCCTTCCGCAGTTAATCGAGCGTGGTCCGGCACTCAATAGGAGCACAGCAGTTAAGGCAATATTACTGCACTCAAGTCGCTCGCCTGAGTAACGCGCACAATCTTGTTTTGTTCCCGTCGTTCGTGGCTCGTCCAGTAGCCAATACCACTTTAATATTCAAGCCATGGACAGAGCGATGAGCATTGACAAGGCGGGGGAGGCAAAAAAACAGGCAGGGCAAAAAAAAAAAAAAAAAAGAGAAAAAAAGAGAAAGAAAACGAAACGAGAGAGTGGGGGGGGGGGGGGGAGGAGAGGAGGAGGGGTTGAAAAAGTTTGAAAAGAATGGAATGAATGAGTTTTGCGATGGACAGAGAACTGCGGACGAGGCAGAGCTAGCGAGTTTGTCTGTTGTCAGGCAGCGGAGTGGATCTCAAGGGGATGCGGCAGCCAGCAATTTTTTTTCTCTTTCTGGTGGGGACAGAACGGGCTGCAAAGTGGTTCTCGCTCCCGGTGTGGGCTTAAACAGGGGACTGGATAGAAAGAGAAAGAAAAAGCCCAAGCCAGACCGATGGGAAATCTCCAAGGGTTATTCTTCTCCTTGATATTCCCCGTCTTCCTTTGGCCGTCGTCTTCTTTCCATCTTTCTTTCATCCTTTTACCCTTCTCCGAGAATCGTCATGGACGAAATCTTGATGAGGATGGAATGATTAGATTAAGACGAGCGAGAGAGAGAGAGAAAAAAAAGGACGACGTAATTCAGATGGGTGGGAGGAGAGACAGAGCATTAGAGAGGGGCGTGGAGGTTGAGAACGAGGAAGAGACGGAGTCGGTATGAGGATCGGGCCACAAGGGGGAAGAGGGTTGGGGAGGGAGTGGACGGGGGGGGGGGGGGGAGAACGAAGATGCAGCGAAGATGGCACTGGATGACATTACAGATATTAAGCCGGCAAAACAATGACGAGCGAGGAAGCCAGCGTGCCGTCCCCCTAAGCGACTCCCCGTCGATAGTGCTGCGTTCCAGGTAGATTAAAATGGCCAATTCCCGCTGGAGTTCCTCATTGATGCGGACCCTTTTCAAAATCCCCACTCCCACCGGCGGCGTGCGCAAGATGCTTGCAACGCTGGGGGAGAAAAAAACAAACCCTGCGCTGCGCCCCTCTCGTTCAACCGCTCGCCTCAGAGAGACATTTTCTTGCGGTGTTTTTTTTTTTTGGCCTCCCTCCCCGCTGAACTGGGATGCCAACCATTGAGAGCCTGGGAGATGTTGTTTTGTGTGAGTTTATACGATTGTCGTAACTGAGTGAATTAGTGGTGATCACTGCGCGACCGCCGATCGAGGAACTCGCTCGCCCGAACGAACGACGGAGACACGAGACCACTATTGAATGGGTAGAAATCGCTGGCCAAAATGGGAATCGAAAAAGGGAAAGAGGCAAAGTCAAAGGAAATGGGGCGGGTTGGCGTGAGTGCTTGTTAGGCTCTGCCACCGGGCATGGGCGGGGGCTTGACATGGGCTCCCGGGGGTCGGGAGATTTGACGGAGGAGCAGGGCATAAACGGGAGGCAATAGGGATGAAATCAATTGGATTCACAACCTGTGAATCAATTGATTGACCCATCAATTTATGCGCAAACGACCAGCTGATCAATCCACCAACCTACGGACAGCTGGCCAATCTACCAACCTACGGACAACTGACCAATCCATTAACCTACGGACAGCTGACCAATCCACCAACTTACGGACAGCTGACTTATCCACCAACCTACGGACAGCTGATCAATCCACCAACCTACGGACAACTGGCCAATCTACCAACCTACGGACAACTGACCAATCCATTAACCTACGGACAGCTGACCAATCCACCAACTTACGGACAGCTGACCAATCCACTAACCTATGGACGGACAGCTGACCAATCCACCAACCTACGGACAGCTGACTTATCCACCAACCTACGGACAGCTGATCAATCCACCAACCTACGGACAACTGACCAATTCACTAACCTACGGACAGCTGACAAATCCACCAACTTACGGACGGCTGACAAATCCACCAACTTACGGACAGCTGACCAATCCACCAACCTACGGACAGCTGATCAATCCACCAACCTACGGACAGCTGGTCAATCCACCAACCTACGGACAACTGACCAATCCACTAACATACGGACAGCTGACAAATCCACCAACTTACGGACAGCTGACCAATCCACTAACCTATGGACGGACAGCTGACCAATCCACCAACCTTCGGACAGCTGACCAATCCACCAACCTACGGACAGCTGATCAATCCATCAACCTACGGACAGCTGATCAATCCACCAACCTACGGACAACTGACCAATCCACTAACCTACGGACAGCTGACAAATCCACCAACTTACGGACAGCTGACCAATCCACCAACTTACGGACAGCTGACCAATCCACTAACCTATGGACGGACAGCTGACCAATCCACCAACCTACGGACAGCTGACCAATCCACCAACCTACGGACAGCTTATCAATCCACCAACCTACGGACAGCTGGCCAATCTACCAGCCTACGGACAGCTGGCCAATCTACCAACCTACGGACAGCTGGCCAATCTACCAACCTACGGACAACTGACCAATCCATTAACCTACGGACAGCTGACCAACCCACTAACCTATACGGACAGCTGACCAATCCTCCTACGTATGGACAACTGAACAGTCCACCAACCTACGCACAGCTGACAAATCCAGTAAGGTGCAGACAGCTGACCACCGCTCAAACGTACCGACTCCTGACATCGATCCAATTCTTGGGCACCTGCCGAATCCTCCAATATTGGAACAGCTGGTTATCAAACCAAGCCACCGCCCTTTGGGCGACTTACCATCATACCGTGCAATCAAACTTCGGACACCTGACCATTGCAACAAATCAGCCTACCTACGGACAGCTGACTACACAACCACCAAACGAAATCCACCGAAAGCTGACCAATTTGAGAAACCAGCCGTAGCGAGGAGCCAGTTCAGCTCGGTGGGTAATCACCCGCAATGGAAAACACCTAGGTATACATCCCCCAACCCCGATAATGTCCTGTCCGTGCGACATCAACCCCCTTCCCCTCCCCTTCCACCATCCTCTGGCCGAGATTACGAGCTGAGTTCACCGCGCCCGTACGCCCCAGATCCCGGTAATCTGGCTCTATCATCCCCTTGCCCCGAGGGGACCAGGGCAGGAACCACTTCTTGTTTTCACGTTGTGGACGAGCCCATATAGAGAACGGCTCCTGCCTGCCTATCCCGAGATCATCCCTCCTCGAGGAGTGTCCCAGTATTTCTGAAGCCACTATACCCTGATGGCGTTCTTTCCCCCTCTCTGTGCCTTGCAGCGTTCCGTGGTCTCAGTCTCTCGTCTTATCTCGGCCTCGCGCCCGTCATCCTTAGCTGGGGGCCAGTCTTTCGTTGGCTGGGGCGCGCAGGTGCAAATCGTTTGAAATAACCGGTCACGATCCTAAACACACGCTCATTTCCTTAAGACAATTGGCTAGAAGCCATGGCCATTTGACTTTACAAATCCACAAGCCAGAAAATAAAGGTTGTTCCAAATCGTTGTTTTTTTCTCATTCCGTCACCGACCTGGTTTCTGCCTTTTAGAAAGGTCCTGCTGGGATCCAAACGCAATGCCCTCTCTTTTGTGAGATTTGTATATTTTGAGATACACTAGTCAGAAAGCAGTTTACATAACCTTTTTGCTATTTTTAAAATTTAGTGGGCCTGACGTTTCGATCCTAGCAGGACCTTTCTCAAAGGCAGAGTGACAAGGACAAAACAGATACATGTACACGGAGGAAGGGGGGGGGAGTGAATAGGACACGGATGAGAAACAAAGGACAAAGAGTGAAGCTTGTAGGGAGAGATCAAAGGGAAGGGCAAGTGGTGGGGTAGGGATTAGTGAGAGTAGGGGGAAAGATCAAAGAGAAGGGCAAGGAGTAGGGTAGGGATTAGTGACAAGAGGGGGAAAGATCAAAGAGAGAAGTGTGAAGGACTGAACACAAAAGAAGGATTATCAGAAAGCTGCATGGTGTTAGTCATTACCCTCCTGGATGTTGAGACCATGTGGTTGAATAGTCCGAAGACGCTTCATCCACATTTTCTCACGGCTAAGACGGACAGCATTACTACGGTGACCAAGTGATTCTATGCCCAGTACACTCATATCTGATATCGAATGATCAGGGAGATTGAAGTGAAAGTCCGACCTCGTTTTGCTGTCCTTTTTACTTTAGCAATCTAACACACATTCTCATCAGAGGCTGGTTGTCTCCCTTGCTTTAAATGTTCCATCTTGACATCTCGCCACTGGCCCAGTTTGCCTATGGAGAGCCCCATACCTATAGCCAGACCTCCAGCGTATCCAGTTGTAAAGTCGCACAAGTTTCATTTGAAAGAATCGTTCGGAGACGTCTAGCATTTAAAGTCAAACCCCGTGAGCTTGTTCTAAAAAAAATTGCACAGATCTCAATCTCCACAGATACATGATACAGGATGCCTTCAAATTGTACATCCGCCATGAAGATCGACGAAAATACCGCTCCTATTTTTGTCAGATTTACTTCGAGTGCGACATCGCTAGAAAGCTGGCCGAAAAAGTCCGACTCCGATGCAACGGGATACTTAGTGATTGTTTTGAAAAAAAAAATCTTGATGCACTCGATGTCTCGATTTCATATTGGCGCCAACGATACTGCGCATTCTTTAGCATGCACTGCAAGCACGGACACGCTAAAGCAATGCGTTCAGTAAGGAGACCGTATACACATATAGCACACAAGTCTTCTGCTGAATCGCCCTTTACCCAGTGTGCTCTACAAATATCTCTTGCATCTTTTCATACATTTTAGTGCAAGGTAGCCTCGTTCGTCCACAAAGCTAGCTTTCACTTATACTCATTCGAAACATTTTAGAGGCGCATGTTTTGCGCTAGGCCTAATGGCACCCATCTTGTTTAATGCCAAATGGCGCACAATCCTTCAAAGATAAATTGTATTGAACTCAAGTCCCCGCCGACCGCTGGTCTACATGGTAACCTTTGGGGAAATATGCATTTCGTATGGAGCAATATCGTTATTGGCAGCCCCGACAAAGCATCAACCTTCCTCCGCCTATATATGCATGGTCATGGTGCGGGACTCGCATGAGGCCTTATAGCTGTAGACGTTTTTTCCCGAGATATATGTAGACTGTTTTCGTGACTCTTCATGTGACATTCCGGCATATCCTGTGGTTCATATATATAGAGAGAGGAATAGAGCGAGATGGTGGGCAAGAGAGAGAGAGAGAGAGAGAGAGAGAGAGAGAGAGAGAGAGGGAGAGAGAGAGAGAGAGAGAGAGAGAGAGAGAGAGAGGGGGGGGGAGAGAGAGGGGGGGGGGGGGAGAGAGAGAGAGAGAGGGGGGGGGGGAGAGAGGGAGAGAGAGATAGAGAGAGAGAGATGGAGAGAGAGAGAGAGGGGGGGAGAGGTGAGAGTGATCAAGAGAGAGAGAGGGCGAGAGAAATAGATAGAGAGAGAGTAGGGAGAGAGGAGAGAGAGAGGGGAGGGAGAGGGAAAGAGAGGGAGAGAGGGGAGGGAGAGGGA
Source organism: Luidia sarsii (assembly GCA_949987565.1). Taxonomy (NCBI): domain Eukaryota; kingdom Metazoa; phylum Echinodermata; class Asteroidea; order Paxillosida; family Luidiidae; genus Luidia; species Luidia sarsii. Next base: position 22,500,025 of record OX465105.1, on the reverse strand, counting down.
GAATGGGGGTGGGTGAGAAATAGATATAGAGAGGAGGGAGAGAGGAGAGAGAGAGAGGGGAGGGAGAGGGAGAGTGGGGGAGAGAAAAGGGGTGAGTAATAGAGAGAGAGGGATATATAGAGAGGGTGGGGAGAGATAGAGAGAGAGAGGCCGGGGAGAGAGAGGGAGAGAGGAGAGAGCGGGGAGGGAGGGGAGAGTCGGGCGAGAGGGAGGGGTAAAACAAGAGAGAGAGGTATAGAGGGAGAGCGGGAAGAAATAGAAAGAAACAGAGAGAGGAGATAAAGGGATAAACAGAGAGGGGAGAGAGGATAGAGAGGATAGAGGGAGGGATAGAGAGAGGGGAGAGCGAGGGAGAGAGCGAGGGAGAGAGAGAGAGAGGGAGAGAGAGAGCGAGGGAGAGAGCGAGGAAGAGAGGGGGAGAGAGAGAGATAGGGAGAGAGCGAGGGAGAGAGAGAGAGAGGGAGAGAGAGAGTGAGGGCGAGAGCGAGGGAGAGAGCGAGGGAGAGAGACAGAGAGGGAGAGAGAGAGAGAACACGATGGTGTCACGCCCAAGTGTCCTCGCATCCCGATAGCAGTTAGTCCGCTGCGTGACAAGATGTAGCGAAAAACACAACAACCATAAACAAAGAACAGTAATATAGCGCCAACCCGCGAGACGCGCCGCGGCAGAGGGGAAGTCGGCGCAATTGGAGACAGCGGCAGGGGTTGCTTTTGCGGTCCCGTCCCCGCCTTGAAATGTCTCAATCAGCCCCCCGGCCACACGGCCATTGTCAGCTTCGTTTTGGGGCGCACCCCTCAGGTAGGCTGACAGCTCGCGTCGGGGGGATTCCGCTCCGTGTGCGCCTGATGGAGACCGCGCCAGTAGAGACTTGGAGATGGTGTAAGGTGGTGGGGGGGGGGGGAGCGGGTGGCGGGTTTACCCCCTACCATCGAGAGGAACCTGCACCGCGGTGAACCGAGACCTCAACGTGGAGGGGTGGGGGGGGGGGAGAGGGAAGACACACCGTTCTTGCAGTTGAGTCCAGGTGAAAGTGGTTTACAGGACCGCTCGGTTTACAACATGCGTAGCGGATTCCATCTTTATTAGCCCCGATTTGCCGGAAGTATAGATGGGTACGGCGAAGGTCCCATCTCATAATTGAATTGTCAATGCCCCCTGCACATGGGGGTCAGAGGAACATGGTTAAGATTCGATAGCGGTTATAGGCCCTATAGGTAGCTGGCACATCGGTGATAGCATATCCAGAATACAGCGTTCCGCCAAAACCGATCGCATTGATCCCCCCTCTGGTGTGGAAAATTAACCATCCTCTTTGTCAATTATTGAAAGTCACATGTTTTCATATGTGACACATGTCACATGTTTTCATAACACTGCGGCTGTGCTACCCCAAGCAATGTGGTGTTATTTGAATTCTCATTGCGTTTGTGCATGTCGAATGATGTTGGCCTATAGGCCTATCCTCGTCAGTGTTGTTTTAACACCGCTGGTGTTGTGCTAACACCGTCGGTGTTTGTTCGACTTGGTAGGTGCTGGATCGTTTCGGGTGGTGATTTAACGCCGCTATTTATCTAAAAACAATCGGTCGGCCGGTGCGTCATTATATCTGAGATGTTGAACTTTGAACCGATGCTTCTTACCTTCAGAAAACGGAGCAAGACAAACAAAAAGAGAGAGAGAGATCCTTCACTCCTATAAAAGCCAATGACTTCTCCAAGAGACGATGCACGGTGAACTTTCGTCCCCGTGTCTTCCCCTGAAGTCGTTCCTAATTACCCGAAGAATTGGTGGAACTGAAAGGGGGGGTTGGTCGGAAAGGGTCTTAATCGATCCATCACCGACATGGGGGATTTTTGTCCCCTTCTTTCAGGCGGCCGGCTCCTGGGAGTCACAGGCCGTCAAGGAAACGCGAGGATGAAGCACCCGCGATCACGTTACACACGTCACGGCATTCTGACGACACCGGGCTATAAGGCCAATCCTGATCGGGTCGCGCATTTAAAATTCATCAACCCAAGCCCACTCGTTTAATCGAATTAATTGCCTGCGCGTCTATGACAGTGGTAAAGAACGAAGAGCTTTGGTCGAGGGTTATTTTTTAAGGTTTTTATTTGTGAAATCTTTCGCGGTGCATTAAAGGTTCTCGGAAGATGTGTTGCAGTTATTCTAGCCGTCTATATTTTTTTTCAAATAATAAAACATCGAAAGCTAGTATGCGTTCGTTCTATCAGACTGGGTGTTAACATCATCATGAAAGGAAATATAAGTTAAGTGTGTGCATCCGACCCTCAACTTATAGGTTTCATGTTTCCCCCATATTTTGTGTGCAGTACAAACGGTAGAGATCTAACAAAGTTGTTGGGAAAAGTATCGCCTGTTGAAATCAAAGCGACACGATGTTTGCTGGTGCACTCGAGCGCGTTCATCAAGTATAAGTCAATTCAAATCGCTTGAAATGTGCGTTTTGAAAATTAAATTCGTAAATATTCTCACAGTCAGTCCAGATACATCTCATATACGGTCAGGGAAGTGTGCACGGACGCCTTTAATAATTGCCGACCGACGCACAGCGTAAATCCTCCCCCCCCCGCAGGCTGGCGTGCACCTTTAAAACTGAAATACATACATCGCGGGAAATGAAAAGAGTTTCTTATTAGTCTTGGGCCCCTAGTGTTGACGGATCGTTTCAGAGGAGCGGGACAGGGCTCGTATCAGCGGGGATCGACGCATCACACGGCCCGACGAGTGACGGCAGGTGTGCTTGGTGTGATTCGCTGCCGGCACGGTGATCGCGGGCGCTTGCCTGGGTTATACACTTGAGGCCTTTACCCCCTTTTCCTCTTTCCAGGGGGGGGGGGCAGGGGAGTGTGTGTGTGTGTGGGGGGGGGGGGTAGTGTATCCCGATTATTTTCCGTTGGTAATTGTTTTTTCCCTGTTGGACTTTTTGGCGGGGAAATGATGAATTCCAGCGACTGTAAAAAGACGTCTTCATCATCCCTGTGCCCCGACATTCTTTCGGATGGAGAGAGAGAGAGAGAAAAAAAAAAGTTTGCGGTGACACACCACTCGCTGGATAAGTCGACTCTCGCAAGTTGAGCGCCGCCCTGAATTGACGAGAGACCGAGTTCTAGACTCGGACACAACCTCTTCCGAAGGCACACCGTGACTCAAGTCAGAAACTGGTATCGTTCTGTTGTTCCGACAGTCTTCCGTTTCAGAACACAACGTGGGTGACTCCTGAACAAATTGAGTAAGGTCATGCATAGAGCAAAGGGGGCCATGCTGCCAAACTTTCCGTCGTCTCTGCTATAAAACTTTTATTCAGCTCGACTTCATGTGATGTACTTAACAACTTGACAAAATACGTTGCTTATGCAACTCTGTTGTGTTGTTCATGGTCTGTAATTTTAGAGCACGTTAGTCAGGTTCATTCGGTAGTATACAGTTTGTGCGTTTCATGTTCTGCTTCAGTTCTGTTTCATACTTAGGCTTATCTAAGGCCTGTTGGGAGATTTTCAAACCACTCACGAACTCAAAACTATGTTTACCAAGGCAGCAGAGATACGTCGTCATCTCATACCTTTGAATTAAGTTTCAATTATTACTTTCCATTGATTTGAATGGATACAAACTCTGCACCATTAAAGTTATTTTAATCTTTTTGCAAGGCCTTGTGTGTGTGTCGGGGGGGGGGGGCTTTGAAAAAGGTCCTATAGGCCTAATGGGATCGGCAGGTCAGGGCCCTGTAACGTTTTATTCTTGACATTTCTGATAATTCTGATGAGTACGGTAAGTAGGCCTATAGTTTTGAATCTTTTTTATATTTGTTCGAGCCCGTTTTTCCTCAATGGCTAGCAGTTCTACGGGGGATTTGTGTGACAAGTATAAGCGTCGGTCGCGATGCTTAAAAGCTATAGCGATATGTTTGGGCTGTTTGCAGTCTTGCTCTCTTCATCCCCGGTCGTGTCTTTTCTCGATCCATCTCTTCACTCCGGCAGATTACAAATCGGTGGGAGTCGAGGGGTTGTTGGAATGACGCAGTAACGGTGTATAAGGGCCACTCCGGTCCGGGCCGACTGTGGGAAGCGCGGGAGGCAGGCGGCTCATCTCCCCGAGAGAGACCGTCGATCGACGGGTGACGATAACCCGCTAATCCCCGCGCTTCTCCTCGCGGCTCCTCCTACCTGGGACGGACCGACCGACCGACTGGCCCGGTGACCAGGCAGGCAGCGCAGGCAGGCGGGCTGGCTGGCTGGCTGGCTGGCTATGGGTATATAGGTACAGAAGACTGCCCCCACCCCCATCCAACGGAAAGCTCAATCAAAAACCACTCAGGAGTCAATTGTCAGAAACGTCTACCCGAAGTGACAGTACTGGATCGAGAGGGAAGGAAAGGAGGGTAGACCTCGTTTCACGCACCTAAGGGACTTTGGGGGGAGGGGGAACTTTGAGTGGCAGACAGTGAGTATACTGATCTAACAACGATAAGGATTGGGGAAATGTGTATGTGGGGAGGGGAACGCACCAGGTATATGAAGGCTTGTGTAAAGACGTTCATAAGCTCCCTGTAAGTAAGGTGATACCTGGGCTGTCTGTATAGGCGATATCACAAGGTTGTAGAAAAACGAAGTGATTATGATAATAACAATAGGCTCAATGATAATGCGAGGGGTGGACAAGCCTGGGGGCCCGTGCAACAGAAAGGGGGGGGGGGGTTGGGAGAAGAGGGTGGGATAAGGGGAGCTATGAACCGGGGTCTGAAGGAAATGGGGACCGCCCCATTGTTGCACATGACATTTGTTGATGTCCCCAAGACCTGGCGCCTATTATAAGAAGACATCATCCCAAACGTCTTATCCGACACTACGGGGGAGGCAGCGAAGGGCTCGAAGTGTCTGATGGTCTGGCAAGTGCCTGGTTGAAAGAACGAAGAACAAAGGAGCTTCCACCGAGAGAACGGGGAGAGGGGAGGGGGGAGAGTTCAATCGGATCGGGTCGAGGGGAAATGAGGGGAAGGAGGTCGTGGGTCGAGGGAAACCCGGAATCAGTCTGAGACCCCCCCCCCGAAAAAAACCCCATTCATATCGGAAGAGGGCCGTTTCTGTGAAACCGAAGAAGGTTATCAGCGAGGCACGGGTTTTGGGGGTCTCTAGATCCCCCCGGAGCCAACCGGTCCACCGAATCCCTCCGATTTGCTAGATTTGTGGCCACTGATTGATTCTCTAAGTCCTATTGGATCCGATGGTAAAAGCCCGTTGAGAACAAAGTCGCCCGTTAGCTCAGTGTCTGTCTTGCAACGTGTCGAACGATTTGCGATGATGTACCGTACCTCACGTGCAGCGAGACCGCATGCGCCTAATGTGTGCTCCGATGCCGCCCAGTTCAGGTATACACGTCGAAAAAGAACAAAACCATGAATGTTTGCGTCTAGATTGTTACTCAAGGTATAGGCCTATACGACGAGCAGGTCAAAATCCTCATTCAATGACATTCTCCTCGACGCACAAATCGCATTCTATCTATGATGCAACGCGGTGCCCACCGCTATGCAGACTCGAAGCCACCACCCGACCTCAGCCAGCTACGTCGCGGGTTCGAATCCTTCCCCAGCTCTGGTTTAACGTAGCAGTGCTCTTCCATCTGAGCTATCCAGCCCTTAGATGTTGGCCTCCCTCACTCAGTCACATAGTCTTTGCCGGGGTGGGGGCGCCAACGACTTTTATCTTTTTGAGAAATCTCCAGGATTCGATTCGAAACGGTTGTGCCACAGTCAGTTGGGAAATGGGATTAGAACGTTCACATGTTGGGTTCACAGTATAAGAGGAGGCTTGTAAGGTGTCACCATGTTACGTTGAATCGTGTGTGCGAGAGGAGAATACGAGATGAATAATGAGAAGAGCCGGCAACTCAGCACGGGGGGAAGTTTTGAAATTAAGAGTGCAGAAAAAAAGGGGGGGGGGAATCATCACCCGACGCCAGGACGGAGATTGCGATCGGCTCCTGTCCTTATTCTTCCTCACTCGGCAAAGTCCCCACCCCTCCCCAAGGGGGGACTCCGGGGAGACGACAAGGAAGTTTCGATTCGACTTGGGAGCATGCAGTGGATCCTTAGATGCTCGGATTGGGGACCGGGGGTGAGGGAGGGGACACGGACGAGTAGGTGGGGGTGGGGGTGAGGACACGTAGGGTATACGACAACCGAATGGGCGCCCGGAGCTCGTTACGTTTCCAGACAGTCCTATAAGATATGAATAGGGAGATGGTACATTGCCTCTTCCTGGTTCTAGATCATTTTCATTCGTTTTTTCTTCTCTGTCTTTTTTTCTCTCTCTCTCTTGAAAAAAAATCTTTTTCCGGGGGAGCTGATCGGGGCCGATTCAGCAGGGTCTGACTCGCTTGGGGTTGGCGGGTCCGCGTCGTCTTCAATTAGACCTGATGGCTCCTTGGGGTGCGCTAATTGCCGGGGACCAAGCCAGGAAAACCCCCGGATGTTGACCCCCTTCCCGATCATAATTCTGGGCCGGCATGTTTGTCATTTCTCTCTCTCGTTATTATTTGGTTTCTTTTATGCTGTGTGTGTGTGTGAATAGAAAAAAAAATGGTTGGGGCGGGGGCGGACTGAGGGAGAGGGAAGGGAAGATTCGTCATTTTTCTCATTTCCATAATCGAGTTCCCTCCCCAGGGGCTGCGTCGTGATCGATAGATTTGTGTCGGTGTTAAACTGTTGCCACATGGTGCGGCATCTTGTCCATCGGGCCCACTCGACGCCGGGAATCGGAAAACAAGCGGGCGTCGGATGCGTGCCTCATGGGCGGTAGCGGCGCTGCAGGGCGGTAGGGCCGGCACGGCGGACACGCTGGGTCCCCCACGCCCGTTTCCCGTCCGCAGTATTTCCTGAATTGAACAAGTTGCTCCCCAAGCCAGTTCCTTTAGCCAAACTTCTGCCAAGTACTTCAACTGCTTCCACTGATACAAATGTTGGCTTCCACTGAAACAAATGTTGGCTTCCACTGAAACAAATGTTGGCTTCCACTGATACAAATGTTGGTTTCCACTGAAACAAATGTTCGCTTCCACTGATACAAATGTTGGCTTCCACTGAAACCAACTTTGTCTTCCACTGAAACAAATGTTAGCTTCCACTGATACAATTGTTGGCTTCCACTGAAACAAATGTTGGCTTCCACTGAAACAAATGTTGGCTTTCACTGATACAAATGTTGGCTTCCACTGAAACAAATGTTGGCTTCCACTGGAACAAATGTTGGCTTTCACTGAAACAAATGTTGGCTTCCACTGGAACAAATGTTGGCTTCCACTGAAACAAATGTTGGCTTCCACTGGAACAAATGTTGGCTTCCACTGAAACAAATGTTGGCTTCCACTGAAACAAATATTGGCTTCCACTGAAACAAATGTTGGCTTCCACTGAAACAAATGTTGGCTTCCACTGAACCAAATATTGGCTTCCACTGATACAAATGTTGGCTTCCACTGATACAATTGTTGGCTTCCACTGATACAAATATTGGCTTCCACTGAAACAAATGTTGGCTTCAAATGATACAAATATTGGCTTCCACTGAAACAAATGTTGGCTTCAAATGATAGAAATATTGGCTTCCATTAAAACAAATGTTGGCTTCCACTGATACAAATGATATTGGCTTCCACTGAAAGAAAATGTTGGCTTCCACTGAATCAGATGTTGCTGAAACAGTAAAGGTAACAAAACAGAGCAGGCAGGCAGGCAAGAAAGAAAGCAAGCTAGCAAGCAAGCAAGCAAGCAAGCAAGCAAGGTCAGGGTCAGGGTCAGGGTCAGGGTCAGGGTCAGGGTCAGGCTTAGGCTCAGTCTAAGCCGTCAATAATTTTGTTTGCGGCCCTCTCTGGATACTGCACTTATTATCTTGCTCTGTACAGGATATATATCAAAACAGTAACAGGACCTTTATTCCGATGCATGCTTCTTTAATAATTATTGATGTATCAAACGTTAATCTACTGACGGAAAGTGAACTCATGCATGTTTAACTGTTTTTAGAAGAAATGAAATAGCTAGAACAATAACAACTACAAAGTTGGCCTCGTAAGTTCTGTGATCTAACTTCCATCTCCAAAGTTAAAGCATGTTTGGGCGATGACGTAGTGAATGGTCCTAATGTTTCTCGTTTATAGGACGCAACCAAAAGTGCATGAACTCTGCGAGTTGGCGGGCCAACAGGTCGGAGTCATCGAACGGACCAAATCCTTGCCGTTTCGAAGAAATCCGGTGTTTTAGTGCGGGAAGGAGGGCTAAGAGAGGGGTTTAATGGCCAAGCTGGACAGGGGTCCGCAACCAGAAGAAGATGGGATCCCATGTTGTAGAATTATAGTCTTCGAAAGCTTGGAGGACACAGTCATGACGTGGAGGGGGTAACAGGGGTTGGGGGGGGGCTGGGGTGGTGAGCTTGACGAGTTGGCACAAGCACGGGGTTTTCATGAGCAGGCCAAGTGGGCCCGCCACTATACACCCGGCCGTACTATCTACCGACACCCCTGTCACTCCTCATTACCACCCCTCGTCCATTATGCGGGTTTTGGCGGGCTCACTCCCGCCCTCCCATCCCCATCGCCTCTCTATCACTGTCAGTTGTCAGCCGAGTGGATGACGAGATGCCATGATCGGCGGTGCCAGCGGGTAGCCTCCCGGTGCATTGCTGTGTATTTCCACTCGGATACTCTCTCTCTCTCTCTCTTCTCTCTTCTTCCAAGACGGCATGAAGATTTCCCCTGGCCCGATCCCTCCGATTGTTGTCCCGCTTTCTGCTAATGAGTCATGTCCGATGCTCGGCAACTGATACGTCAGTGGCAGAGGATGGAAAGTTAACGAGGTCAAAATGACAGCCATTCGCCTCATTAAACAGAGTGGACACCCCCTGGACAATATATCTATGGCCTTCAACTTAGCCGCCTCTCTCCCCCTCCCCCCGGTGTTAAAAAAATCATTTAATGTAGACCTCTAAAGGCTGTGTGATTCACCCAACATGTGCACGACTTTTCGTGAGTCCAACTTTTGGCGGGACATTTTAGACTTTATGAGAAATGACATTTTGTGAGTAAGATTCGGCATGTGGGCGCTTTGCTCAGGGCCAACGGCTTATATATATATAATACGTAGAGTCTACATCGGAGACTACTTAACACTTTGAAGCATTAAAGCAATCGCGGTCCTAGGTTGAGATAGGTCTTCGTTTCGCTGTGCTGTGCTCGTGTCGAGGTTCCGTAACATGCACGGGGATTGTGGCAGTGCGCGCGGGAGGTGGCTATTTGGGCACTGCTTGTATACATACGCAATGAGCACAGACTTTGTTGTCGATGGGGATCGTGCATGGAGGTGGCTTGTTAAGTGACGCCTTCAGACAGGGTTTGGCCCCGGACCCCCCTCGGTAGAAATAACGCACAACGAAACAGTCTCGCGGTGGTAACATCCGACAGGCGGTCCACTTGCCGGACTGTAGCCTTGAACGTGACCCGGAATACTGCATTAGTCACGACTGAACTCGCAACAAGGGGCGGAACTGGTGTGTCATATAGGCTGTAGGGATTGTCCGGCTGCACCGCACACCCACTATACATAGATCCCACTCGCCAAGCATGTGGGTTTACCTCCCCCTCATCTCATTTCATAAAAACACTTTTGTGTACCCCCCCCTCTCCCCTCTCCCTCTCCCCTCCCCTCTGTTCGGCTCTGAGAGGTGTTGAGAGATGGGAGTCTAGTCCGTGGTGCCGCGATCGGATAACAAGACTTGACTTTGAAAAGCCGGGGTTCAGACGGGATTAGACCGGGGTGGTGGTGGGATGGGAGGCAGGGAAGGGGAGGCGTATTGCACGCCCTCCAAAAATAAGAGACCTACGTACATCTCCGATCTCTATGCGAACTGATTCTTCGTTAGGCTGCTTGTATACAGTGGTGCGAACATGAATGACACACTATGACTATACCAGTGTTCGGCCAACGTTGGCCAAAACTGGTGACATGATTGACCGATAAAACAAAGCAAGTGCAGACCCAACTGGTCCGGTGAGAGTCAATCACCGTCTGAAAGTGCCATGCAAACATTTTCTGATGAGACCAAGGCCAAGGGTTTAGCAGAACAATTTTCTCCGTCGCTTCCCTGCCCTCCACTTTTGACGCTGCTGTAATGAGGTCAGAGAAAGGGGTGGAAGTGTCCATAAGCAAACCACAGGGTTAGCAACAGAATCATCCATTCATCTCTTGGTATTCTTCAATATGATACATGAAGGGTAGGCAGTTGGATGTCACAGAGAAAGGCATCTTTTTTAAGCACAGTTCAGCGGTTGAAGGAGCAGTACTATACTATACATCGGTCGTCTACCGGTAGGCTATATTCCTTTGATCGATACACGACGAAGAAGGACCGTTATCTTTCAGAGAGGTCCCGCTAGGGTCGTAGCGTCAGGCCCTCTAAATTGATGAGATGTGCACTTTGGTCATTCAAGTTAGTAAGCGGTTACCACCATCATGTGTATATTACTCCGACGTCCGGTGACAAAAACTTCTTTCAATACCCGGAACGGTAACTTCGCGACGAATCCCGCTGGCAGATTTGATGATTGTTTTGGTTTCAAATAGCCGAACAATAACCGTCTGATTGGAATTTACCGGAAACTCCAGTGTGCGGAGATGCCCTTTTACCTCGGGAAGTCGGAAACAGAATCTTCATTTGAAAACCAAACTCTAATGGACGGTTGATGGGAACCGGTGGAGCAGCCAATCGGACAGAGAGTCTAGATTCCCGAACCGCGGGAAGTGCCGTCGATACCGGTACCGACCTTGAACAGCGCGACACGGCAGTGAACCCTGCCTACGGCTTAGGTACATCTGTATCCCCGGCATTAATGGCGTGTCATATTCGCCGCTCGACGCGCTAAACGATTACCATACCTCCATTGGTGGTCGACAAAATACTCCCGTAAACAAACAGGCCCCGACCGCTCCCGTCTCGTCTAACCTCACCCCCCCCCCCCCTCCGTTTATCGCTCACTCGCTCGCGGCGGAGAAAGTGTCGGTTCGGGTGGGGAACACAGGGATATCGCCGCCGTGTTTTTCTGTTGTAACAACGGGTTTCTGGTTCTGAAGAGCGAAATACCTCGGTCTCTGGACGACCAAGTTCAGACCGACCGCCAAAACACTTCCCGCGGGGGCTTAAGTATATCAAGAATCGATTGTACTCTTTGCACCGTCAATAAATCCGCCGCGTAAACTTGGGATCGGGTGGCAGAGTTGGTGCTCGGGGATAAACAAGAATCAATTGCTTCCCTGGAATGTCTTGGTGTGGAAGGGGCCGTGTATTTTTGTCTTCATTCCTATTTGATCGGAGAAATCACACCGCCGGAGTTGCTCTTGAGATGTCCCGAACCGAAACCAGATTGAGTTTAAAAAAAAGAGGAAGGAAAAGGAGGGGAAAATAGGGGAGGAAACAAGGAAATCAGTCCGTTTCAATCGCCAGGTCTTCGCTTTCTCAGCGGAACGGGAGCCGCGTGAACACGGATGGGGTGTGATGGGAGGGGGAAAAGAGGTTTTTTTTCTTCTCCTTTCTGCATGGCGGGGACCAGGACAGGGGCCAAAAGCCGCAGAACACGACTCTCCTCTTGTTTCAATCAACGGGATCCTTTGAACTCCGCCGGGGCGGCGTACGGGGACGGGTTTCTCGCGGGGCGGCTCGCTCCCCGGAGTTCACGTGGCGCGTAATTCGGAGGAGATTGGAGTGGGATCGACAATTCTCCTGTGGCCCGCCTCGGTGTACGATGGCTTAATAAAAACGTGTATGTACGGAGTATTATAGTAGGCCTACCACAGCCTGATGACCTATTAAAGTCTCCTCACCGTATCCCCCCTCCCCCGCCCCCGCCCAAAACCACAGCAATAGTGGGCTACGGTGTATAATGCCTTTGTAAGACGCTTAAACCGTCTGGGACTTTTCTTTCGATCCAATTTTCTTTTCCTCCCTGAGGGCACGCCTAACAAGTCTGAATCTACTCGAATAGAGACGGATAAATTGTTTGCACAAGCCAAGTGATTTTCAGTCGATTTTTTTTCTATTAGTTCTATATTTCATTTGAGTTTTTCATCTCTCAAAAGGCTGAAGAAAATGCTGTTTATTTATTATTATTTTTTTTTTTACAATAACGACATGACCTAAATGGTACAGCTCCGTGATGCATCTTCCAAATGGGGAGCACATTTCTTAGCCTAATGCTTTTGATGTGGGCTTCTCTTGTTTGGGAATTGTAAAAGAATCCACGACACGAGCGTTGCCTTGTTATAGTTGAGTTAATTCTCTACTCGTTCTACCGTGCTGGGGACGTCTGGGCAAACCCCGGGGATGCGTGCCGTGTCCTTTTCGTTTCTGATCGAAGTTGTAACTGATGTTGAAACTTGGTTTCTATACCGTACCACTGCACGATGTTGGGCGAGGAGATGGAATCTTTTTTTTTGCTTTGCCTGAGGGGCGCTGTCGATTACTTTGATGCGTATGGGACAAAGTAACGGGCGCCATCCATATTGATTCAGTCCATCTTCGATTGCCATTGAATACTAATTACTGGCCTAGGCCTATCGATATTACGGTAAATGGCAGCAGTGCGTTAAGAGTGGATCGGATTGGATTACACTGCACGGATCGGATGGGATTGGTGGAACTGGGTCGGATCGGATAGGATCCGGGATGCTGCAAGATAAGGGTTCATTGGATTGGATTGGAAGAGAGCGGCTAGGATTGGATTTGAAGAGAGTGCATGGCTTGGATTGGATTGGATTACACTGCACGGATCGGATGGGATTGGTGGAACTGGGTCAGATCGGATAGGATCCGGGATGCTTTAAGGTTGCATTGGACTGGATAAGAAGATAGCGGCTTGGATTGGATTGGAAGAAAGGGGCTTGGATTGGATTGGAAGAGAGTGGCTTGGATTGGATTGGATTACACTGCACGGATCGGATGGGATTGGTGGAACTGGGTCGGATCGGATAGGATCCGGGATGCTGCAAGATAAGGGTTCATTGGATTGGATTGCATGGATTGTGAGAGATAAGAATGGCTTGGCTTGGATTTGGAGAGATAAGAATGGCTTGGATTGGATTGAATTGGATAGTATTAGATTGGAAAACGGCATGGATTGACTAGGTTTAGATTGTGTTGATTTGATTTGGCTCGGGTTTGATTGGAATACATTGGATTGGATTCTCATGAATAAGGCCATAACTTAAAGTAAACACTTTTCAGAACCAAACATCCCCCTCTCCCTTTTACCTGATGATACCAAAAAAAATCCTTCATTCAACAATCACCCCACCCCCCAAAAAAATAGATAGATAAAAACGGAGAAAAAATGGAAAAAATTCATCTTGCACATCTTGTCCTCGTCCCCTGCCCATACCGACAACACGGGATGTTGACAGCTTGGAATCCACTCAGGCCGCTTCAGTGCAGACACACAGACTGTAATATGCAGACGCCCAGATCCCGTAAATGCCAGGCAGCACCCACATTAACACTCAATAAAATAGCTCGGCCCAATTCCGCGACAGTTGCACGCTAATCCTGTAATTACGGGCGGTACGCGATTTTTTAACCGTGTGCCGAACCGCAAGGCGATCAAGGTTTTTTGTGGGGTGAGGAGGCGGAGGGTTGGAGGGGGGGTTTGGGGTTGGATTGGGTTGGGGTCGGAGGCCAGACTGGGCGATGAGACCAGGTATTAGCATCGATGACGCGCACAGCAGCCCCCCCCCCCTCCCCCTCCCCCTCCCCAGCCCACCAAACACACGGCCCGGAGGGATGAAGCGTGGAGGATAGAGCGAGAGAGAGAGAGAGAGAGAGAGCTGAGAGCGGGGGATTTAGCGAAAGAAATACATACCAGACTCACATACATACTGCAGAAGCTGAGCAGTCTATTATAAGGAGATGGACCTAATCCCCACAGTGCAGCCCGTGGAGATATGGTGGGGATAGTCTGAACGCTCCGCCGCCGATGGCCGCCCTGCATAGCGCCCGGGCAGCGCCCCGAAGGTTATGGATCTGGGCCCGTCATCGGGCCCCATAACCAGAGCAGGTGATGACAGGGTTCAGTCAGCGCCTTGTCAGGGTTGGCGCCTTATTGGGGGGGCCCGTAGCAAGCGTCTTCATAATCGGCAATTAGTCTTGGAATGAAGGGGAAGGCTCGGGGGTGGGGGTTGGTTGGTTGGTTGGTTGGTTGGTTGGTTGGTTAGTTAGGGGCAGGGTCTATAACTGTAACCCCGGCAAGTTCACTCTCATCTTTCCAGGCCGACCCCAACCTTTTTGGCTTGGCCCTTTTCCCCCTTTCTGTTCTTCTCTCGGCAACCTTTCAACAACAGGCGGATATTTTCTTCGTTTCCTCTCCTCTCCCTCCCGTCTCTTTCTCTTCTTTCACTCTGCCTTCCCCCGTGTGGCCGTCGCCAAGTTTAACCCCGTCCAGTTTTGCGTTATGCCCCGACGCCCCGGATCTGTCAAACCGTTTGGGCGTGACCTTTTGACGCGACCCCGCTGGCACCAGGGTGCGTGAGGTAGGGGAGGTGAAGGGGGAAGGGGAGGGGGGGGGGGTGATGGTGGCTGGTTGGAGCTCCGGTTGGGAGTTGGAGTCGATTCTGGCCAATCAGCGGGCTCGGACGTCTGCGTGGCAACTATATTTGAGCCTATCAGAGCGGCGTTTACATTACCTCCAGTCCCTCCCCATAACAACTAACAAGCAACTAATAGAGACGTTACTTTCTGGTGGGGAAAACAATTCTCCTACCCTTTCTCTTCCACCTTGTTTTCTTAAGCAGCGAGTGAACTGCCGAAATGCCAGGAGAAATTGTCCACGTTCAACTGTATCTCCCCCCCTCTCTCTCTCTCTGTTGTTTTGTTTCGTACCCCATCTCCACGCGCTTTTGATTACTTCCGCGGGAAAGCTGTCTGCTCGGGCGGGAATTGTGAGACCGATCGGGGGCGACCATTGTCCGGCAGGCGCGCTCGGGGCTCCGCCATCGGCAGGTCGGCGGACAAGATAAACAGGTCCTGCTTTGTTGGCGACCGAGGCCTTGGGGGAGATTAAAAAGAGAGAGAGAGAGTGAAAAAAAAAATGATGTTGACCCTGCCGACCGGCAATGAATCGCGTCCAAGTAATCATCGCAGACTCCTCGGTCTTGTTACGCTTTCCCTCTGTCTATTCGTCTCCACTTTCCCGGAAGAAAAAAACATATTGAAAGCATGAGATGAAATGAGAAACAATGAACGCTTGATCCACTTTGTAAATGCTTTACCGCATTGCGACAGTCCAGTTGCAGGCTCCCAGCGTTTAAACCTACCGCTACGAGTCTGTCCGTGGACAGTCGAGTGCAAAATGGTTCGCTGAGCCATCTTGGGTTCACTGGGGGGAATTTCCTCGGGGTACATTTCCTCGGAGAATCGTTGTTGGCACAGCGCAACGTCTAGTATGGGAAGACGCCTAGATATAGGTTATCAATAAGAATTCTGCATTACAGATTACTCCAAAGCGTTGGGTTAGACAGGGTTGTGGAATATCATTCATCTTTGTCTGGTTGTGTCAGAAAAATGTGGGGGAATTCAATGAGGTTTTGCCCTGCGGCGACGTGATGAACGTGACAAAATTGCCAACTAAATGCGGGGAGTTGGTTGACTGACTTTGACCAAGATAAACCAACAGTCGGGCTTCTCATTGACCATTGATAATAGTCTTAGCTACCAATCGATGATTTGACCGAAGTCTGTCCCCCTGTGAAATCAGCCTTATTGCTCAGCACTTTTTCTTTTGGTTCGCGGTGAATCCACCGCACTTCACCTTCCCGATGTATATGACCGGCTTGTCTCCGGTGTAAGAGTCAGGCAGTCTGAAGCGCCCAGACTGGCCGGAGGACCTTTGGTGGGCGGGATCCATCACCTGAGGGAGGACGGTGGCTCTTCGTCCAACTCCGAGAAAGAAACAAAAAAATTGCAGTTCCTTCCACGCGGTAAATGCTCTCCACGTGAGCGGGGGAGGTGGGGGTGGGGGATGGGGAGGAGGGGGGTGGAGGGGGAGGGGGTCAGGCCTCGGCGTGTTTAGTATCCATCATCGCGGGACGGCTAATCGAATTAGCATATCTGCTCCGTTATTTGTTCCTGCATTCTGCAGGCTCCTTTATTCACCCTTTGTTTTGGGTTCTTTTCTGCCCTCCGTTTACAAAAGCACCGCGCTTCACCCTAAACGTGCTTGTTTGGTGATTGTCCTTGATTGTAGATTGTAATTGTATACTCATTGTACTATTATTCTACTACTAACCTTATATCATTCTGCATGTCTGTGTTTTTCATAATGTTCGCACTATCACGGGAAACAAAGCTTCAAAGAAAGAAACACACAACTTTGGAAGAAGGAAATATTTGCAGAGACCAAATAGGCCAAAAATATTTGTTAAAAATCTTTAAGTAAAAAAAATTGTAGTAAAAGAATGCACCTTCAAACCAAGTACACCTCCATTCTAAAAAAACAAAAAACCCAAGGGTCTAAATAATGTCATGAGTAAGCAAAGCCCTGATAAAATAATGTATCACACACATTTTGGATTTTGGAAGATTGTAACCATTTACTTCGACCGTGTAGATTTTAAAATATGCATGGTGCTCCATGGTGAAATTATCTTGGGAACCAAAAACGTGGCGGCAATACGAGAGTACAATTGGGGAGTAGCACATCGTGGGATGACAAATGAGTAACAGACAGGTAGTATAGATTAGATGGGGGAAGATGTACACCCTAGGAACAGGTGCGGGGAAGTCTGTGAGCGGTTCCAATCTTCGCAGTTGCACACATTCTCGCGAGAACTAGGCCTGTAGATACGTCGCTACGAGTCGGCACCTGAAATGGCCGTCGACCGCCGAGGATTTAGGCGCCGTGGCCCTTAGGCTTATGTCAGGTGATATACTACAGGTCAACACCCCCCCCTCTCCACACCAAATTGAAACAACGGCTTTCTCCTCGTCATCAAACAGCCGGGAGAATGGGCCGTTGGATTTCTTGTGTTCGTTCAGTGTCGCTTTTTGGTTTTTCTTGATCCTGATAGAGTAGGCCCCCTATCCATCGCACAGCTGTAACCAAACCCCCGTATTTGGATACGTCTCAGTTTGCATATGAGATGTTAGAAATGCAGACCATTGGCTTCGCCTACAATTCGCAAGAGTAAAGTCAGTTCTCGTAGGCTAGTGTGTTGTTTCGGGCGTGGCGTGAGACTTAGCCCTAGCCCCTGCCGTGGTTTCGAAAAGGCCGACAATCTATAGACGAGCCCTCACGAATCCCTGGCTCAGGCTCGGGCTCAGGCTCAGGCTTCGTTCGTCCACGTCACAGTATGTAGGAAGGAAAGAGGTCACACCAAACCTGGAAATACAGGCAGCGCTTGGTCGCTGAATTGGAAGGCTTGTTGCCTTCTTCAGTGCAGAGTTTTCGCCGATCAACAACAAAAGAGATATATAACAGGACCGACATATGACGCTTAACTACCGTCGTTGAGCCATGCTGGTACCCCGTAAATTGTGTGGGGACTACACAAGGACGTGTTTTGTAAACCAGCGTAGGTTAGGCTTAGGGCGCTACGGTTAGGGTTATGGTTACGGTTAGAGTTACAGTTCGGGTTGGGTTATCGTTACTGATAGAGTTAGGATTAGGATTAGGGTTAGGTTCAGGATTAGGATTGTTAGGGTTAGGATTAGGATAAGGGTTAGGGTTGTTTCGTGCTTGTGCCTGTAACTACCTGAGAAATGAATGAATGAATGAATGAATGGGGGAGGCCTCAGCAAAACCGGGCTTTGCGCATGCGCACTTATAGCTTAGCCACGGTGGTTAAATGTCAACAAAAGCTGGTTGACATCAAGATGGATGATAGAAATGCTGTTGAATCCCAAGCCTGAGCCTAAGCCTTCATTTTGTATCAAAGGGCCTCAGGCTTATGTTGGTTCCCGAATGAAATTAACTACGCAATAAGTCGATACCGGTGTATTCGAGAAGAGCATCGCTCATGGTGACCACACTATGGCCGTTTACGAAATGAAGGCTTAGGCTCGGGCTTAGGCTTCGGTCACATTTCTCTTACCCGCTACAACGTCACAGGCATCTATATAGAAACAAGCGTTTGGCACCAGTTTCTTGGTGACTACAGTCTGAGTGTACTTATCGAGCCAACAAACCTTCCAATTCGGCGATAAACCACAACCTGGATCTTCAGGTTTGGTCAGACGGAGACGAAGACTGAGCCCGAGCCTGATCCGTGGATTCGTGAAGGGTCATTGATCAGTACTCAGTAGTAAGCCTAATAGGCCTAGTTACCTGGAATAAGACTCGCCATATAGAGCGTTAATTAAACATGGAACTATTTTCTTTCGTATAGGCCTAGTCTTTGCCCTTTTTCTGGAATCGCCTACCCCCCAAAATAACTATATTTTATATCTACATTCAAAATAATATTATACGATAGGCACAACATTGTTTGAGAATTATATGACCTATAAAATGATAACCTTTGGATCGGATTTTTCATATTCGTGATTCATCATTGTTTAAACAAATTGTGAAATCGTCCGGTCTTTCCTATTGAAGTCAGACGCATACGAAGTTAAACAAAAAAGTGCGTTCGGCCGTGCTTTGTCGAGATTATTTCACAACAGGGCCAGATCCTTACATATAATTATTGACACACGAGAATAACTTACTCGCATCAATTTCCATTCGACCCGTTGGGTATATTTTCAGCAGCTCAGCTAAAGAAGCCAGGTTGTATCGCAAAAAAACACAAAAACCCCGAGGCTTGGAATCAGGTGTGGACTGGCCGATCAAGCCTCGACGTCTCTTCACCTCCCCCTCCCCTCCCCTTCTTCGTTCTCTTCCCCCCTCCCCCTCGGGGGAAGACCGGTCGCTGTGCGCGCTGTATATACTCAGTCTGCTAATATGTTGGAGTCTGACTTGAACGAGTTGGTTTTGTCCCGACAGGGCAACGCTCAGGTATGAAGCTCTTGATTGCAGCGAGACGCTGGCGTTCACGATATTTCGGAGGGGCGGGTCTGTTCAATTCCGCCCCGTTGATCCCCCCGGATCGGACGGGCCCGGGCCCGGGCAAGCCGGGGCAGGTGCGGCAGTCAAGCTCCCCGGGTGCTGGCGTTTCCTTATAATGACGGGGAGGGGGGAGAGGGGGGACCGGAGCGGGCTTAGCGGCGGCGAGGCGGGCCGGTCAACGGGGATCACTGCCCGCCCCACGTCAGGTGTTTCCCGGTAGACCGCCCGCCCTTAAAGAGATCGTCTCGTCCTCAACATTGTCGACAGAGTGGTTCCGGCTCTGGTAACGCGAGAACGAGCCCTCGACATAATGACATTTGCACATCGTATTACATGTATATACACTGTTAAGAAAAACAGATTGGGGCAATGGTTTACCCTGCGAACCCTTGGTTTTGTTTTATCGGAAATGTTGCTCATTTGCAATCGATTTTGACCGACACAATCAATGATATTACCGGTGAATATTTTGAGCTACGTTCGTCAAAGCGACTGTTGAATATTTCCCGATATTTGTTCAGTGTATATAGAAGACATGGGTATAGGTGTCGCCGATTTTTACAGCGCTACCACGTGGCGATATCCCACTAGCCTCTGTTCCGATTACTTCTCGTATTCTCTGGACTTGCACGGACGATCTGGAAGAAGAGAAGCGATAACGTTTTCAGACCCGCTCTGTACACACAAAACCGTCCACCATTTTGTTTGTTGGTTCACTGCCCTATGTGTATATCTGCCTACAGGGGCACCTTTGTTAGGACATAGTTGCCAAGACGAATGGCAACCGGTGCACCGGGATGTTGCGTACGGTAGCTCGGCGAAAACCGACTAATTCCTCACCGAGTGACGATTCCGACTGTGAACAAGAAACTCCTTCTAGCAGAAGGAGACCCGTGGCGAAGCTTGGTTTAATATGTTACGCCGTGGGGCCCGATTCAAATCATTTGTGTGTATTGTGGGTTTATTCAGTCTGATCGATTGAGACCCGTGTTCAAGCAGTATATGTGCGACTTCATGAGATGAGATTGCCGCATTTGAACGCTTTGGAATGGGGGCATGGGAAAATGCCACGACGTCGGAGAACATGTCTGCTTCCGATTTGATATGTACAGGACAGCAGCACATTATACACAGTGTGAGGCAGAGATGCAAGCCCAGTAATGCACACGTCGAACCCAAGACGGTTTTCTTTTTTTATAGAAACAGACGACCGGCAACACAGATTGCCCCTTTAATAGCCGCGCTGCCCTGCCCCGGAAGGGAGCGGGTTGCGGCGGCTCCGTGCATACTCGGTGCGGTCGGATTTCGGCCGGATTTGGGGGCGGCTCAGTGACAGCGAGCGATGGGGTTTACCGTCATTAATAACTGCCAACCTGCCGAAGTCAACTCGCATCTTTGGTGTCTGCGAGGGAGGGAGGGAGGGAGGGAGGGATGGGGGAGAGGGAGGGATGGGGAGGGAGGCAGGGAGGCAGGGAGGGAGGGAGGGAAGAAAGGAAGAGGGAGGGAGGCAGGGGAGGGAGGGGAGATGGGGAGGGAGGCAGGGAGGCAGGGAGGGAGGGAGGGAGGGAAGAAAGGAAGAGGGAGGGAGGCAGGGGAGGGAGGGGAGATGAGGAGGGAGGCAGGGAGGCAGGGAGGGAGGGAGGGAGGGAAGAAAGGAAGAGGGAGCGAGGCAGGGGAGGGAGGGAGGGAGGAGGGAAGGAGGAGGGGAGGCAGGGATGCGGGGGAGGGAGGGAGGCAGAGAGGGAGGGATGAAGGGAGGGAGGGAGGGAGGAGGGAGGGGGAGGGAGGGAGGAGGGAGGGATGTAGGGAGGGGAGGGAGGAGGGGGAGGGAGGGAGGCAGAGAGGGAGGGAGGGAGGGAGGGAGGGAGTCGGAGGGGGAGGGAGGGAGGAGAGAGAGAGGAAGGGAGGGAGGAGGGGAGGGACGTAGGGAGGGGGAGGGAGGAAGGAGGGAGGGGGAAGGGAGGCAAACACCATACAGACAGATAGAGAGAGATATGAGAGAAAGGGAGAAGAGGTGGAGACATGGCAGGAGGGAAGGGGGACGAGTGAGGCTTAACTTGGCGGCTCAGGAATTACAAAAGAGGGGGGTAAAGGAACAAACAAACGTCTCGATTTACACTGCCGTGGTTCAACGTGTCATCTGATGCAGGGTGAGCGGAACGAAACCCAAACTGTCGGCTGTGTGTGTGTGTGTGTGTGTGTGGGGGCTTACTCACCCATCCCACTACCTGGCTCCACTTTCAATCCATTTCCTCCCTCTCTCGTGGACATGTCAACGGCCCGAACGGAAGAGACTAGACCTCACGCAGGAACTCCCTGATCGGAGCTATATAGGGCCTGCGTCGACTCTCGAGTACCGGACGCGACTAGTCGACTTACGACTTTAGTCGTCTTGCGGGGCCAGGAGCCAGCAGATCCTGTTGCGCATGCGTCAACTGGTACCGCACGACTCACGCGCACTTTCCTCTACAAACACGGAATTAATCGACAGAGGGATTGGGGGGGGGGGGTTTACAGCAATTATGGTTGCGCTTCCGTAACCGCGTAAGTGGAAAGTAACGAGCAACCAAAATAATGCAATTTGGGCTAAAAAAGTTTGTTTACACCGCCCGAGCCCCTGAATGGGCGCATTGGCGGCCGGCCATTACGGCGACACGGAGACACGGGGCAGCCAGGCGTCGGCTAAACGGCTCCCCCCCGAACAAGATCACCACCGCACCTCATCTGTTACACTTATAAACGGATTAGAGGCGTATCAGTCCGCGCGTGCACTTGACCTTGAGCCGAGGCGCGCCTGCGCGGCGGCCGGGCGCCCCGCCGTGAGGCGAGGCGGGACAGGGACGACACTTTGCAAAGTGTACGGAAGAAGCGTCGGGTTAGACTTGCGCCAGTCCAGCGGCAGTGACGCCCCCCACCCCCGCTCTTCTTGGTATAGGCCAAAGGTGTCGTGGAATCTGTATATCAATGGATAGCTGATAGCCTATTTCCTTTCAGAGGATATTTCAAAGCAGATCTTTCTGGTGGTAAATCCTGTATAGGCCTATATCTATCGGGCCTAGAAAGCATACATACGTTTAATTTTGAAAGGTTCCCGTCTCTAACATATGTATATTCGCAGGGTACCTTTGATAATGGTCCTGCCATGATTGAAACGTGGTGCCCTTCTAACGTTTCAAGTTTGTATAGGCCTATTTCTGACCTTTCTGTTCAGAAAGCAGTTCGCAACATCCTCAGATTGTCTTATAGCACCGTGGAATACGCCTCCTATGGGTTAATTAAGTGCTACGTCGATGATGTTACATAATAACTCTCCTCCAGTCCTCCAGTCCTCCACAGACCTACAAGCAGTTGACAGATGTCACCCCATTCTCTCTGACTCGACTGGAGAAGTATACGTACAATTCTACACGTTTCACCTCTGATGTATAGCCTTCTCATTAGTTCAGTATAGTATAACTTTATCAATATTCAAATGTTCTCGATTTTCTTCTCCACGTACTTGGATCAATCCAGCCCCCCGTGAGGAACTCTCCTCTGCTCTTGCGCCCTTATGGGTCTGCTTCAGATACGGCATATTTCCGTTACGTATTGCGAAAATCTGAAGTGAAAAAAAGGAAGGCCTGACGTTTCGATCCGAGCAGGACCTTTCTCAAAGACTTCTAGAAAGGTCCTGCTATAGGATCGAAACGCCAGGACCTCCTAATCGTTTGATATCTGCATTTTGGTCAATTTTAGTCAGTGAGCAGTTTACAACATTTTGCCAATTTACTCTTTTCTTGAAAGCCCCTACACATAACATCGGTAAGATCGAAAACCAGAAAATGTTCACGGATTTGCATGAAACTTGTACAGCGTGCCGTGGCGGTGTGGTCCACCATGTGTTGCATGCATCTTTGCGCGGTCTAGGTGGTATACTAATGGGAAGAGCAACATCCAGGCATTTCACGGCCGCACGAGCACATTTCGCCGAGGCTAGACCCGGCAAAGTAGTCGCGTCCCGCGTAATTGATGAGAAGTACTTAGGGAATGATTATGTGAATACCCTCCCCCCTCCCACTGATGAGATTAGGACCGTTTGGTTGCCCTCCTCTTTTTCTCGTCCTGCCTCCCCCCTCTCCAAGTTCAAGTCGCTTAATACGAGGCTGCGGAAGGGATGGGAGGGGGGGGGGGAGAGATGGAGAAAATATAAAGGGCCTGCGTCCCACGAGAGCACACGGCCCCCGGTCCCCCGCCCGCTGCCCCCGACAACGCAGCCGCTGCTCTCGAAAGAAAGACAAAAAAATATAAAAAACCCGAAACAATCCCCCCTTGAAAAACTTTTCATTATCGATTGGCAACAATGCATCTCCCACGATAATTCACGCCAGGTTGATGCAAATTGGGAATTGCGACAGATAGTGAAAGCTTTTTTTTTTTTTTTTTTTTCAATCTCTCCCTCCCTCCGTTTCCCCCCTCTCCTCAATTATTCCCCCCCTTTGCTTATGCTTGTCTTTTTTTTTTTGGGGGGGGGGTATTCCCTCCCAAGGTCAAGGTAATGGTATGGGCGCGCGCGCCGCCGACCAGGGAGAGGGAGAAGGGGGAGGAAGGGGGGGGGGGGGAAGGGGGGGGGAGGGCTTGATAGGGCATGATGCGCTAACCTTCCCGAGTTTAATTTTCACGATTGGGCGCGCTGAGAAATCTTGTTAGTGGGCAGTTAACTGACGACAATGTTTGCACAGAGGAAGGAAAGAGGCCCTCTAATCAGGCCCGTGGACTCGACGGTGAACCGATTGCCTCCAAAGGGCGGTCATTTGGCCTTTCCATGCTAAAAGCCTTCCCCCTCTCTCCACTCTCCCCTCTCTCTCTCCCTCCCTTTCTCTCTTTCTCTTCCTCTCTCCCCTTGCTCTCACTCCCCCCTCTCCCTCTCTCCCCTTCTCCCCTCTCTCCCCTCTCTCCTCTCTCCCCTCTCTCTCCCTCTCTCTTTCTCCCTCTTTTTCTCCCTCCCTATATCTCTCTACCTCTCTCCCCCTTCTCTCCCTCTCCCTCTCTGCCCCTCTCTCCCTCTCTCTCTCCCTCTCTCACCCTCTTTCTTTCTCCCCTTTCTCTTCCTCCCTATATCTCTCTTCCTCTCCCCTCTTTCTCTCTCTATACCTCTCTGCCCCTCTCCCTCTCACTCTCCTTCTCTTTCCACCTCAATCTCTCCATCTCTCTCCCCCTCTCTCCCTCTTTCTCTCCACCTCTTGCCCCTCTTTCTCCCCCTCCCATCTCTCCCCATCTCTCCCTCTCTCTCCCTCTCCCCTTTCTCTCTCTCTCCCCTCTCTCTCTCTCCCTCTCTCTCTCCCCCTCTCTCCTCTCTCTCTCCCTCACTCCCCCTCTCTCTCTCCCCCTCTCTATCTCTCTCTCTATCTTTCTCTCCCCCTCCCCCTCTCTTCCATGACTTGGCATGACCTGCCCTGCCCTGCTCTGCCCTGCTCCCCCTCCCATCTCTCCCCATCTCTCCCTCTCTCTCCCTCTCCCCCTTTCTCTCTCTCTCTCCCCTCTCTCTCTCTCCCTCTCTCTCTCCCCCTCTCTCCTCTCTCTCTCCCTCACTCCCCCCTCTCTCTCTCCCCCTCTCTATCTCTCTCTCTCTATCTTTCTCTCCCCCTCCCCCTCTCTTCCATCCCCTCTCCCCCTCTATCTCTCCCCTCCCCCTCTCCCATTTAATAGCAGACAGCGACTGACTGACAGGGCTATATAGTGGCCGCATCCAGCGCTTCCCGGTTCTCTCGCCCCCTCTTTTTCACCTCCTCTCTCTCCCCATCTCTCCCTCTCTCTCCCTCTCTCTCTCTCCCTCTCTCTCCCTCTCTCCCTCTCCCCCATCTCTCTCTCCTCTCTTTCTCCCTCTCTCTTTCTCTCTCTCCCTCCCTCTCTCTTTCTCTCTCTCCCCCCTCTCTCTCTCTCCTCCATCTCTCTCTCCTCTATTTCTCTCTCTCTCTTTCTCTCTCTCCCCCTCTCTCTCTCTCTCTTCCTCCCCATCTCTCCCATCCCCTCTCTCTCTCTCCCCCCTCCCCCTCCCCCATTAGCAGACAGCGACTGACTGACAGGGCTATATAGTGGCCGCATCCATCGCAAGTTCTGATATTCCGATCGCTCCTCCCTGGTGGATTAGAGAAGAATGGAACCATTCACTGACCACTCCCGCTCTCCAATCTCCGGCCTTTTTGCCCCCCCCCCTCACCTTCTGCCGCGGTACAAACTACAAGTGGACAGTGGCTTATGAAATAAAAAAAAGGATAAAATCCAATGAAATCAAAACGGGACAAAGCCTGCTTGGCTGCCTATTGCGATACAGCGACCTCATCTCTTACTCTCTTCCGAGTACTGGGACAACTTTAAGGTGACTTCACGTGCATTGTCTTTATTTAATAAAGAGAGATACTCCCATAGCCGCTCGGCAAATTGGATTACATCCCCATTTTGTTATAATAATTTCGGCTCCATTGCCAAGGCCACGAGGTTCCCAGCTCTCCACCGAGGTGGGGGGGGGGGGGGGTTGGACCTTGACGTCGGCCGGAGGAGGGGTCACGTGGCGGCAAACCGCAAGGCCCACTGCGTGAGTTCCCCCTCCGTCCGACATCTCCTCCGAGACCCGACGGTTCCATCACAAGCGCGCCCCTCCTCCGAAAAGTGCGCCGAAATCACCGGCTACGACTGGATGCAACGCACAAGTCTGCTGAAGGTGCTTATGCTATAGCCGCTTCCATTGACACGCGCACAAGTTGAAGCCGCGTTCATCTAATCCGAACCATAATACCTAACTGTATAATATGGACAATTTTTTTTCTTCATGAAAATAATTAAAACCTATATTCAGCTACAAACGGTTGCGGTCAATGGAAGTAAATTACAACCAAATGTTTAATGGCCACGTTTGTGTTTTTTTTTTACGCGTTTCCCTCGATGCTAAACTTTTAAACTCCACAGCACAAGGTCACCCAAGAAAAAAAAACCACAATTGGATTTCAGTATCGTCATTTGTGCACAAAAGAGTTGTGCCCAGCTTGCCCTCACACCTTTGGTATAGGCCTATAGACCTAACCTTTTTGATACCCCGGGTCATTAGATCGCTGTCCCGTCTCCCCTGTCCTGGCCTGCCCTGTCCTGTCCTGGCTGGTCCTGTCCTGTCCTGTCCTGTCCTGTCCTGGCCTGCCCTGTTCTGGCCTGGCCTTGGCATGGCCTGCCCTGCCCTGCCCTGCCCTGCCCTGCCCTGCCCTGCCCTGCCCTGTCCTTCCCTGCCCTGCCCTGCCCTGCCCTGCCCTGTCCTTCCCTACCCTGCCCTGCCCTGCCCTGCCCTGCCCTGTCAGGCTGTCCTGTCATGTCCTGTCCTGCCTTGTCCTGCCCTGTCCTGCCCTGTCCAGCCCTCCCCTGTCCTGCCCTGCCCTGTCCTGTCCTGTCCTGTCCTGTCAGGCTGTCCTGCCCTGCCCTGTCCTGCCTTGTCCTGTCCTGCCCTGCCCTGTCCTGTCCTGCCCTGTCCTACCCTGCCCTGCCCTGTCAGGCTGTCCTGCCCTGCCCTGTCCTGCCTTGTCCTGTCCTGCCCTGCCCTGTCAGGCTGTCCTGCCCTGCCCTGTCCTGCCTTGTCCTGTCCTGCCCTGCCCTGCCCTGTCCTGCCCTGCCCTGCCCTGTCAGGCTGTCCTGCCCTGTCCTGTCCTGCCCTGCCCTGTCCTGTCCTGTCCTGCCCTGCCCTGTCAGGCTGTCCTGCCCTGCCCTGCCCTGTCCTGCCTTGGTCTGTCCCCGTCACCGTACGGTGGGCAATGGGGCCGCTCCACCCGTGCAGCCGCCTCGCCGTCCTGCCGCGAGTTTCCATCTCTCTAATTCGGGCCGTTGTGGGGGAGAGACGAGAGCGCAGCGGGCAGCGGTTACTTTACGCGCCTGGGATCGCGCCCCAGAGCCCCGCTGTGACACTAACACATTTCGTGCCTCGAATAATTCGCTTACGGAAGAGGGGAGAGCTGCGAGCGGGAGAACAAATTCAACAACGTGTCTCGACAACTAAAAGAAGGTGCTCGAACAGAATGACGAGGGAGCAGGGGGTAGGGATATGGTTTTGCAATCAGCGTAAAATGTAAATAAATGGATAGTTTGGGTTGAATTAGCGGACAACGGGCGTTGCCGTATTAAATCCCTGTGCTCACTGCCCACTCGCGCTGAGTGGAGGAGGAGGGGGGGGGGGCTGGCTGGTTGGCTCAGTACTCTGAAGCGTGAACGAACCCAAACGTGACGGAGATTTTCTATGCTGTTCTATGCGATTGTGATTTTCCACAACATTGAATGTGAGGGGAATCACAATCTGCGTAAGCTGGTCAACTCAAGGGGGAGTAATGGACAGAAAAAAACAACATTTAACCGACATGTAAATGGTAGCGTGGCCATTTTGTTTTTAGTGGAGAGGGCGTTTGGGCGTCGATTGTGTCTTACCCGTTGAGGTGTTTTCCAGCCAACCCTTTGTCTACCACGGTACCTACCCGCCCGCCTGTATCTGTCTGTCTGCCTGTCTGTCTGTCTGTCTGCCTGCCTGCCTGCCTGCCTGCCTGTCTGCCTGTCTGTCTGTCTGTCTGTCTGTCTGTGTCAGTTGTTTGTCCGTGTGTTGACATTTGGTTGATAGATGGACAGTTTCTTTGGCATTAGCTTCGACTGTTAGTCAGCGTTTTGCCTTTGCATAAAGCGCTGTGTGTTTGTTCAGTAAAGTATTCATCATTTGAGAAGTGATTCATATACTTAGGAATGCTCACCGTGTGTTTGCAATCACCGAAATTTGATCTTGCTTCAAATTCGTCGATGTTTAGCTGCGGTTATATTCAGTGTACAACAGTATAGGCCTATATACCTACTCTTATACTTCAACGCTTGGTCATTTTGGCCGCACTTTGGTGTCAGGTAAAGGCCTAAGTTGCTAAACTAGAATTTGATATCGCACCCTACCCCGATGGACGAGACTCCTGAAACATTCTTACGGAAAACGCTGACCGTTGAGATTTCGAACCGCCTCTTTCATTGGTCTGTGCGAGTGGCAACTTGGGACTGTCTGTATGACGTCACAGAAGGCAAGGTGACGACGGCAAGCGGCGCATTTCAGTCACGTGACTGTTTACCGCCAATGCTCGCGTGAATGCACTGAGGGCGCTGTTACACGCACTCTAAAACAAAACTTGATGACAGTCGTATATCATAATACGCTGACTCAGTGACTGACGGTTGTGGGCGGGAATCGAGTGCGTGCGTATAAATAATTAAGCAGGCTACCCATCAGCTCGCTGGTACTTGGTCTAGCTTTGTATACACGTAGTTATGTAGGAATTCAAAGCACTCGAGATATGTAATACGAAGCAATTTGTTTTTCTTTCGGGGCCTGCCGTGCGCTCTGCCAGTCGGCCATCGTGCCGTCTGCGCACAGAGATCTGGTGAGCTCCCCCCACCTCCTGTCGCTCTGCCGAGTGTTTACCAGTTGGCGGGCAAGGGCACGACCTTGACCCGGGCCGAGTTGGTGGCGCACGGCCGGCCGGACAGAGTGGCAGGGTCGCCCCGGGGTGCTGTCTCCCGTGGGCCACGGTGGGGGCCTGCCGGTATGCCACGCTCGCTGCTATAACATCTGCGACAGTCATGTCTCTCCTCCCCCCTTCCATGCCTCCCCTGGCCCCCTCCCCCACCATTCCTGCAACCCGGCTGGCGCTGTATCGTATACTCGTCCCGGCCTTGACACTGCGGGGCGGGACGGGCCGTCTTCAGCTTGATAGTCGCCTAATTATTCCATTTGTCTGTCTCGCCGGGTCCCGGGTTCAAGTCGTTTAATGAGCCCGCGGGGTGGGTGGGAGATTATGTACATGTATTGTAGGAGGGGGCAGTGGGAGAGGTAGCTACGAGCACGGCTCCTATCGGTATCACACAGTGTTCATTATACCGGCGTAGATTGGGGACACGACGTATGAGATCGCTAGTGCGTGCTTACCAGTTGCCATCAACAGCTATATACATTACACTACACGGTCGATGGCATATCCCACGAGGTTTCACATATAGCTTTATCGTGCGTATTACTGGATCGTATTACTGAATAGCAAAGCAATCGCATGAAATGCATTTGTATATAGCGTCGGCGTTTTCAGAAAGTGATGAAACATTTTTGAGCGTAACAGTCAAATAAAAACCCAACCTCAGCAAGGAAAGCAATATCACTTCATGTTTTTAACCCCATGAACCTCATCAATCGCATCACAAGAGCACTTTCACACCACCAATAAGAAGACGATTCGAATCATACGTTTCGATAAATGTTAGGCCAACTATTCCTATTTTTTAAGCGCATCTTTTCCGCAATGTATGTATTCGTATGTGATAACGCCGACAATACTTCTGGATATGAACAATGTGCACAACATCCGCACGAAATACGTCTCAGTGGACTCAATACACAAAGGATGATATACATCCTATATAAAGGTACAGTAATTATGGATAGGCCCACAATGATTACATTTTGCATTAAATGCGATCATGCACAAAACCTAAGCCCACGGTTTGTCTATTGCGAGTTTCTATAAAAAAAGGAATTGGAGGCAAAAATGCAGCTTTTTCAAATGCACGTGATTGACAATAATATACAGCAACAACAGCCTTGGAACGATTTGGCTTGATTAGAAGAGGGATCCAGATGACAATGCGGCTATCCCTCCTGAGATCATTGCCTGGCTTGATCGTATCAAACTGCTCGCTCCACTTATTTCCCAGAAGGAAGGGGGTGAACAAAGACTATAGCGTCACATTCACGGTCCGAACGCTGTAACATTCACTTCGGGCTATTAATGAATGCGCATCATTCCCCTCCCCCTCCCCGGTGAGATTGCAGCGATGTTTTCTTCGGAGTTGGAGCTGACGACAGGCGGGAGTCGTTGATTGCCGCCGTGCACGGGCCCGCTCTGTCCCCCGCTCCCCCCTCCCCCGATGACCGAGCGCCCACTCCCGTTCCCGTCTCCGGTCGACATCAATTCGGAGAAATGAAAACAAGAATTGCGTGGAAGGTCACGAAACACGCCTGGCAATAATAAGAGGGAACGTAGGAACGATTCAAAACAAAGCATAGGGATGTACGAAGTAGACGATCCATCGCACACAGTCGCTCTGGCCTCTTGGAATTCATTCCCCCATATCCATCCGCACGATCTGTGCGTAAGTGCCGTACGGGTTTTCCGTTTGGCAAAAGGGACGAGAAGCTTCCGAGTTACCCTTTTTCCAAGTAGTCTAATTACCATCACCTCAGAAATGATAGATCGCTTCTTTCGGGTAGGGTTACCTTTCTGTGGATTCCTTGATGGCATAGTTTTGATCAGACCACTACATCGCTTCAAATGAAATGTGACGCCGACGATTTGATCTGAACTTGACTGAAACACACGAGGCCACAACAGCTGAACGCTGAAATCACGGAATTCAATACCGTCTAAAAAACAACCAGCTTTTCACGCGAGGGAACAAAATCACAGGAAGATTTGAATGACTCCACCGATAGAACCATGAGCAATGAAGTCGCATGGGCACAATCGTTGACCCAACACGTAGCCTGGTTGTATCAGAAATATTGTTTCCACTTTTGAGAGTTTGTCTTCTGTGTTTGCAGCTGCGTTTTGTATTGTAATTCTACTTGAATATTTTCTAACTATTGTAATTGCTCGGCGCCTCTGGAAAACAGTGCTGACATTGAAAGGTTACCCCTGGGTAAAAAGAAATAGATAAATTAATCACGTGGCGCACTACCTCAAACATCATATACCTTATCTCTTGTAGAGTTTGTATTGTTCAATATGTTGGTGAGACCAAAAACACCCAAAAAATGTATCTACAGACAAATCGGTAAAATAGACACCCTGTTGGGTATCACTTCAATCTCCCTGATCATATGATATCAGATATGAGTGTACTGGGCATAGAATCACTTGGTCACCGTATAGTAATGCTGTCAGTCTTAGCCGTGAGAAAATGTGGATGAAGCGTCTTCGGACTATTCAACCACATGGTCTCAACATCCAGGAGGGTAATGACTAACACCATGCAGCTTTCTGATAATCCTTCTTTTGTGTTTAGTTCTTCACACTTCTCTCTTTGATCTTTCCCCCTCTTGTCACTAATACCTACCCTACTCCTTGCTCTTCCCTTTGATCTCTCCCTACCAGCTTCACTCTTTGTCCTTTGTTTCTCATCCGTGTCCTATTCACTCTCTCCCCCTTCCTTCGTGTACATGTATCTGTTTTGTCCTTGTCACTCTGCCTTTGAGAAAGGTCCTGCTAGGATCGAAACGTCAGGCCCAGTAAATTTTGAGATAAATTAATAGTTAGATAAATATATAACAATAATGCTTTGATGATATACAGCTGGACTTTTACTGACTAATATTGTACCAGTCGATATTTCCACGAACCCCGGTCAAAGTGGTGGATAAACAATAATTGGTCCATCACCGTTGCAGTGCGCAGGCGTTGTTCATTGAATCTGAACTCGTTGGTTTCGTATAAATGAGGTATACTATAGCATCGATATTGGTCAACATTAGGCGAACTCACGTGGCATCCGGGACCTTGCTGGCCTTTTTCTCGAATTGACGTCACCCTTCATTAGCATATTGGACGCTGATCTCGTGGAGATTGCTTGAGTGCTGAGCAAGGGAGGGGGGGGGGAGGGGTGGGGCTCCCTTACTGGGCCGTCGTGATTGAGAGATGAATAAACAATCAAGCCATACGCAGAGGATAAATCCTTTTCTTACCCCATATTGTATTCGACCGATCTTTTTTCTGTGAAAGCTATTGTACCCGAGGAGAAAATCTCTCTTTTCCCTTCCCTTCCCCGCTGAAAAAAAGCCATGCTCATGTTTTTTGTGGTGACAGTGTTTGAGCCCGTGCGCAGAGCGCGCGCAGTCTCGTCATAATTCTAATAATAGACGGGCGGAGTCAG
>OX465105.1:22440083-22467772 GCA_949987565.1 Luidia sarsii | reverse complement strand
AACAATCCAAAAGTGTTGAGAATCCGAGAGAAATAAAAACAGAGCAGAAAAGTGTGGTGTGACTGCGACCACTCTATTTATTTATTCGTTGTGAGAGATTAGGAGGGCCTGACGTTTCGATCTAAGCCGGACCTTTCTCAAATACAGAATTCTGCCTTTGCGAAAGGTCCTGCTAGGATCGAAACGTCAGGCCATCCTTATCTTTTGATATTTACATTTTGGTCAGTGTAGTCAGTGAGCAGTTTGTAACATTTTGCCACATTCCTTCGCGGGTCGAAAATCAGACTGCGGTGGCCAATCCGTCGCCCAACAATACTGCACGTGTGAGAACCGTTATAACGACGTCGATGCCCCGCGATATACCGTGTGCACGCATAGATCCCGGACTAGACTGTGGGCAAAGTTGGGTCCAAAAGCACAGATACTCCGGAGACAAACTATACCATCGAACCCCTCTCCCCACAATACTAAAAGGCAGCGCATGTAAAACCCCGCAGTACCGCTCTGGTGGGGGGAAAATGGCAAAACCATACGGTCATCTACTTGTATTAGTAGTAGTCCATCACCAGATCACCGGTAACCCATCCCCCTCTTTACCGCCGGCCGCGTTAAGGTCAGTCAAAAGGTAATCTCCGTTCCCGAGCAGTTATTCGATCCGCTATTTCGGACCATTCCCCCCCCCCGCCCGCGCCCGGGCCGCGCCCGGGCGCGAACGTGTTAATGAGCACAAGATGTGTGAGCCTCCGCGCCGGCAGCGAGTCGAAGTATATCTGGGCGCAGTAAGCAGAGCTGGGTGGGTGTTCCCCCGGATATTACAGGGTCGTGATACGGCCTCAGCAATAATTACTCGGCAAAATTCAGCTGTATATTTTTTTAATTTTTCTATTTTTCTTTTTTATTAATTTTTTTTTTTTTTTTTTTTTTTTTTGGGGGGGGGGGGGGTCATATGTACATGTGCCACGCAAGCGTGTGCGTTATTATGGGCGCCCATAAGGTGGGTTGTGGGGTACCGGAGCAACGGGCCGCTCCTTGTCGGGTACCGGTACTTTTTTGGTACCCCATAAGGTTTTCACGAAACTGGTTATTTGGAATTAACTCGAAAAAGGAGGAATTTCCGAGGTATGTTTATCCGTCGCAAATAGAACTGTTTTATATAAGGGACGTTCGCTAGAAATTTCAGCCTAGGAAAGTGATTCTGGTTCGAAAGGGAGCGATTTGAATTAGGCTTTTCTGGGAGCGTTTTTGTTTTTTAGTACACGAGAACAAAGGGAATACCCCACAAGTATACGCGTGTAGGGGTGTGTATGTGTGTGTGTGTGTTGAAATTCAAAATGCCGAAGGCAGGACGTTTTGATCCCAACATGACCTTTTGTCGAGGGCAAGAATGATAAGACACGGACAAGACAGACCTCTCTAGGATGTAAACATCGGATGCTTGAAATAAAAAATTTTTTAGAAGTGTATTTTTTTGGGGTTAATTTAAGTCAGACGGCAATTTGCAGCTCTCTTTTGACGTTGACGATCATGTTATGCAATGATTCTCACGTCGGTAGCTTTTCTGTAGCAGATCTGTTGCCTATTCATCAGTGCCTTGCCCTACTAGCCATTCCTTCAAACTGACCAACCAGAGTACTTCTCTTCAATTTCAAGTCAATAACATTCAAACGAATGAACAGCAACAAGTATAACACACAAAATGGTATAAATACAGATGGAGGCCTGGTGCCAGGAAGCAGTAGTTTCAATTCAGTTCAGTATGACATTTATTTCCATATTGGTAGAAATCAACGGAAAGTAAACAAATTACAGAGTAATTTTCAATTTCAATTCAATAACATTTAATACCATTATTCTTCAACAAAGACAATGAACAGCAACAAGTGTATAAGATGGAGGCATATTGCCAGGAAGCGGGATCGTCTGTTCAGTTCAGTTCATGTATGACATTTATTTCCATTAGCCTATCATTTGGTAGAAATTAAAGGAAATTTAACAAATTGTAGAAGAAATTCATACACAATATAAATAAACAGAAACAAGGGGAGGAAGTGACCAAGGAACAGCCCAATATTTGGGGGCATTTCCAGAAGTGTGAAAATGAGGCTTGTGTTGAAATGCCCATGGCCAGAAACGAACTTTACACAGAGAACAAAAAACAAAATTAGCTGAAGGGGAATACTGTGTAAAGTTATAGATTTAGAGAAAGTAACTAGGCCAACAATGAGACATTAATGAACGAAAAACAAAACAACAAATTTGGTAATTAGATTAACAATGAAAATACGGAATGATGTGGGAACTGGATGACGACTTGAGAATGTCAAACAATGATTTTGCATAAGGAAACTATAAGGAAACTATATGGAAACTGTATATAAGCTGCTTATAGCATGCCTACTGATGTATACAGCAGAACACAGAAAAGCTCACTTAGGATGGACCCATGCGTAAGGCCTGGACAGAAAGACAAATTACAAACAAACAAGTACATGTATGCAAACAAACAAACAAACACCCCAATGAACACACTATATAATACACTAGTATATAGCCAAAGGGACTATAATAATAATCATAACAAAACATAACATTTATAAGGCGCTTAAAGGCCTAATACAACATTGGGAAGATCGGGAAACATCGATGTCCACAGATTTCCTTCTAATTTACACAGTTTGTAGGTGGTCATGATATAATCCTCATGTTGAAATCTTACGGTCTGGGATGCTGTACTTCCCTAGAAATCTTCACTCAAACATCGATGAAATTAATATGGTAGTTTATTACTCGCAAGTCATAAACTATATCTTACACTACATAATGGTGCAAAAACCGTGACGGTTTTTTACCTTTTTCTACTTTCTCAGATCACCATTTGAGCTCAAACCTTCGCAGGACTGCTTTTTGGGGATGTTTACAGGTTTAACACACAAACTGTGGCAATCTTTTGACCTTTACCAATGTTGTATTGGGCCTTTAAAGGCCCAATACAACATTGGGAAGATCGGTGTTCACAGATTTCCTTCTAATTTACACAGTTTGTAGATGGTCATGATAGAATCCTCATGTTGAAATCTTACGGTCTGGGATACTGTACTTTTCGAGAAAAATCTTCACTCAAACATCGACAAATAGTTTATTACTTGCGAATAGTAAATTATTTCTTACACTACAGAACGCTGCGTAAAACTTGATTTTTCTTTTGCATTTTCTACTTTCTCAGATTACCATTTGAGTTAAAACCTTATCAGGATTGCTTTTTTGGAATGTTTAATGGTTTAACACACAAACTGTGGCAATCTTTTGACCTTTACCAATGTTGTATAGGGCATTTAATACCTTTAAACCTGAACAATACCAGAATTATGAATCAGACATTTTTTCAATACATCTTTCCTTTCAAAGCATTCCACCTCTCCTTTCCTCGTTACACGAATAAAAAAGTCATCTTTCTGAACCTCCGCCAACGAATAAGCTTCAAGTTTCAACCCAGCAAAACATAATTATTACCTATAAGTAAGGGCGTTTGAAAAAGCTGCAATCGGACCACCTTCTTAAAGAATTCATGCAGGGAATGACAATCAACATTCAAGAATCAAGATTCAAGATTTAAGATTCCAACCATTTAGATAAAATAAGTTACACTGGGTCGAGGTTTGAACGGGTGAAGATTTCAGTACAATGTAGAACGTTTAGCAAGAACGAAAGTCCGATTTCAATTTATATATGATAGAAAACCACCGCAGACAGATTACGATTCCTGGTGCAGTGTGGGATATGTTTGACTGCAAAACAACTCGTAAGACACTTTCGCCTCTCCGACGCTGGGAAATCTTAGAAAAGATCATTATATGTCAACATTTTGTTCACAAAATCGGAGTAGAGCGAGCCTTGTTCCAGGTGTGTTATGTACACGTCGGATCTGAGAATGCATAGGAATGCTATTCCTTGGCCTTGCTAATAATTGTATGAGACCTTTAAACCCGAGTCGCGTCTCTTAGCTGTAGTGGTATCGTGGCTGTTCAGTTATCGGGTCCCCTATAATCGAAGCGATTTATGTTGAGCCCGCCGAAGTGAGGCATTTCTTGGCCTGGTGTCTGCGGCCCTGACCCAGAAAAGCAACTCTGCCCTCAGCTCTCGGGGGCAGGGAAGGGAAAAGGGAAGGGAGAGAGGGAGGGAGAGAGAGAGGGGGAGGGAGGTAGGGAGAAAGAGAGAATTAGAGAGATGGAGAGAGAGAGAGGTAGGGGAGAGAGATGGAGAGAGAGAGAGAGAGAGGAGAGAGAGAGGAGAGAGATAGATAGATAGAGAGAGGGAGAGAGGGAGAGAGGGAGAGAGGGAGAGAGGGAGAGAGAGAGAGAGAGAGAGAGAGAGAGAGAAAGAGGAGAGAGAGGGGGGGGGGGGGGAGAGGGAGAGAGAGAGAGAGAGAGAGAGAGAGAGAGGGAGAGAGAGAGAGAGAGGGAGGGGTGTGCGTTATGGATTGCTGTCACCGTACGACCGCGCGTTACACGGCTTTTCATGTTCGCGGTTTACGGGCGACAACTTTTTGGCGCCGCCAGAGTTAAAAGGCCGCCACCTCGGGGGAGATGGGCCCGGGTGTGAGGCCGCGGGGCCTAGCGCGCCGCCAGGCCCCACCGGGGGGACCGCCCCGACGGCCCGGTCGCCTTCGGTCGGAAACCTCGGTGCTCCGTGATGGAATACGCGGGCGGCGATGCTGTAATTCTCTCCCTTTTTTACCCCCCTTACCCCCACCACCCGTCCCGTCAGAGAGAGCGAGAGAGAGGGAGAGAGAGAGCGGGTGAGTCCAGCAACTCGGACCGCTGGCAGCCTCGTTAAAACCTCTTCAGCTGACGGGCGCTGGTGGGGCCAATCGCCCTCGGGAACCCGTGCACCCGAAACGATGTCAGTCGGCAGGCACTCGGATGGGGGGATAGGCCTACATGTGATTGTACCAGAGCTGATTATGCACCGCTTGCTGTGTTTCTTCCTCGAGTGAGAAGGGGAAGAGAGAGAGAGAGGCTGAGAGGTAGAAAGGGAGATGAGAGGAAGTGAGCGCGAGAGAGGAGGGAGAGAGGGGGAACAGAGAGAGAGGGAGAGATAAGGGGGAGAGACGGAGGGGAAGAGAGGGGGAGAAAGAGAGGTACCGGTAGAGGGAGAGGAATAGAGATAGAGGGGTGAAGAGAGAGAGAGGAAGAGAGAAAGAGAGAGCGAGAGAGGTGGAGAGAGAAAGAGAGAGGTAGAGAGGGAGAGAGAGAGAGCGAGAGAGAGAGGGAGAGAGAAAGAGAGAGAGAGAGCGAGAGAGGTGGAGAGAGAAAGAGAGAGGTAGAGAGGGAGAGAGAGGGAGAGAGAGAGAGAGAGCGAGAGAGAGAGAGCGAGAGAGGTGGAGAGAGAAAGAGAGAGAGAGGTAGAGAGGGAAAGAGACAGACCCACAGAAAAATAGAAAAGCGCTCACAGGATGTATAACTCCTGTCATCTGAAACCCTTAAGCTATTATGCACGATGGCCCGAGGCAGTGCATAGACGGCCGAAACAAAATTGAGTACCAGCTGGCGGGGACCAGTTACTCCTAATGACCATCGT
This sequence comes from Luidia sarsii, assembly GCA_949987565.1. NCBI lineage: Eukaryota > Metazoa > Echinodermata > Asteroidea > Paxillosida > Luidiidae > Luidia > Luidia sarsii. The sequence goes on along the minus strand of OX465105.1, from coordinate 22,462,195 downwards.
CCATCATGTCTGACAGTGAACATTATGAAGACGCTACTTCTTACAAGAAAATTTAACCACACACACGTTTCCGAGTCGTTTAGATATCCCTGACAGGTAATTATTAAGCAAAGAGACGAGACATTGAGAGAAAAAAAAATATCCAATAAAGGCATATAGATGAAATACAAACCGTCATGCAGACGGTCACATATATAAGCAGGCAGCGTCGTATACCGAGTGCATGCGTAATGGAAATCCATTCGCTGACTGAGGCGCCTATTTCAATGTTTGCACTGATTTGTTGGGCAATGCCGCGGCCTTTGTATTTATTTAATGCGCTCAAAGAACAAAGTGAAACGGAGACGGCCACGTTGCATGATGTGGTGCGGATATTTCGTCGATCTACTTTACGCCTTCGTTTTGGTGAAGTCCCTATCGTTGCCGGTGTGTGCGTTTCACCCGTACAGAATGGAGTGTAGATCGAGTGAGTGTGCACATTATTTGTTGCTGTTTATTGGACAGCTAGCTACACCGAAGTAGCCGTTAGTTGGCCACGACAAAACCTGAGAATGGAAGTCAGGTCCGGTTGGATGAGTCCGAATCTGGCTCGCTCAATTCTCATCTCCCAGCCAATCCAGTTGTCTGACAAGCCACAGCCCCTGTCATCCCCCCACAATTCCCTGCAATTCCCCACAATTCCCTGCCATTCCCCCACAATTCCCTGCCATCCCCCACAATTCCCTGCCATCCCCCCACAATTCCCCGCCATTCCCCCACAATTCCCTGCCATCCCCCACAATTCCCTGCCATTCCCCACAATTCCCTGCCATCCCCCCACAATTCCCTGCCATCCCCCCACAATTCCCCGCCATTCCCCAACAATTCCCTGCCATCCCCCCACAATTCCCTGCCATCCCCCCACAATTCCCTGCCATCCCCCCACAATTCCCCGCCATTCCCCAACAATTCCCTGCCATCCCCCCACAATTCCCTGCCATCCCCCCACAATTCCCCGCCATTCCCCAACAATTCCCTGCCATCCCCCCACAATTCCCCGCCATTCCCCAACAATTCCCTGCCATCCCCCCACAATTCCCTGCCATTCCCCACAATTCCCCGCCATTCCCCCACAATTCCCTGCCATCCCCCACAATTCCCTGCCATTCCCCACAATTCCCTGCCATCCCCCCACAATTCCCCGCCATTCCCCCACAATTCCCTGCCATCCCCCACAATTCCCTGCCATTCCCCACAATTCCCTGCCATCCCCCCACAATTCCCCGCCATTCCCCCACAATTCCCTGCCATCCCCCCACAATTCCCCGCCATTCCCCCACAATTCCCCGCCATTCCCCCACAATTCCCCGCCATTCCCCCACAATTCCCTGCCATTCCCCCACAATTCCCTCCCATCCCCCCACAATTCCCTGCCATTCCCCCACAATTCCCTGCCATTCCCCACAATTCCCTGCCATTCCCCCACAATTCCCTGCCATTCCCCACGATTCCCTGCCATCCCCCACAATTCCCTGCCATTCCCCACAATTCCCTGCCATTCCCCACAATTCCCTCCCATTCCCCCACGATTCCCTGCCATCCCCCACAATTCCCTGCCACCCCCCACAATTCCCTGCCATTCCCCCACAATTCCCTGCCATTCCCCTACAATTCCCTGCCATTCCCCCACGATTCCCTGCCATTCCCCACAATTCCCTGCCATCCCCCACAATTCCCTGCCATTCCCCACGATTCCCTGCCATTCCCCCACAATTCCCTCCCATTCCCCCACAATTCCCTGCCATTCCCCCACAATTCCCTGCCATTCCCCCACAATTCCCTGCCATTCCCCCACAATTCCCTGCCATCCCCCACAATTCCCCGCCATTCCCCCACAATTCCCTGCCATCCCCCACAATTCCCTGCCATTCCCCACGATTCCCTGCCATTCCCCCACAATTCCCTGCCATTCCCCCACAATTCCCTGCAATTCCCCACCCCGGTGAGCTTCGAGAAGACGACTCCGTTTGGTATACGAAATGAACGAGGCGTGATTCGGGTCAGCGTTGGGACTGGAGCAAACGGTTTCTCCGACAGTTTCAGTATCGCCAGCCATTAGAGCAATATTCTGCAGAGAATTTCAGCTGTCAACAATTAGGCTCAGACTAACAACAACCCTTGTTGACATATTCGAACTCCTATTGCTTGTTCTGCTCAAGAATAAAGTATTCCCATTGTATTCTGTATGGCCCTATACACAGAGCTCGCTTGTTGTGCCTGGCGTGGCGTCAAAATCAGAGCGCCTATACGGTGCGCTTCCCCCCTTGGTAACTGTAACAATTTAGCGTGCTCAAGCGTGGCCCACGCCCCGGGCCGACGGCGCGGAGCCACGGCGAGCCTGACCCGGGCCAGGGCCGCTGCAGCACGCGGGCCGGACACCCCGTGTCTCCCGATGTGTCAAACTCGGTCGCGTCGCGCATTGTGGACCCACGCGGTCGGATCTCTCTTCCTTGTTTTTTTTTTAAAGGTTTGGTTTGTGTGTGTGTATTTTCTATGGGTCCTCTCGGGCGGAAGGGGGCCCGATCGTGAAGGGCAAGATCGGAGCGCTGTTTGTCCCGTGCCGGTGCTTACTTGCACCCGCCGTGTGGGCCAATCCCCCACCCCCCCTAAAAAAAAGAAACCCACACAACTTGCCGTGTTTTTGTTGTCCGTTCACTGCCAAAACTATTGTTCTCAGATACATAAACACGCAAAGCGGACTTGACTGACAACTCGTCTTTGTCCCTCCCCCCAAATAATGACATTATTAATTCGCTTGCAATACTTGACGACGGATATCTGCCTTTTGAGGGGGGGGGGGGAGTAAGTAGGCGAGAGCATCTGAAAAATCGAATTTCAAATGTCGGCCGTTCCGACTGGTTCTCCATCTCCCAAGTCCTTGAAATCACAATGCGACCGACGGTCTATCTCTCGCCCTATGATTATAGCTACACGCGGGGCCGGGGAGGGGGGGGGGAGCAAATTGAAAGGTTTGTGTAGGGGGCCCGCTGGAGCCGAATTGACACCTTCTGTCGGCTAGCGAACTCGGGAGAGGGAGCGGCAGAACTTGCCTCCGTGTCGTCACCGGTACAAGTTTGTGGCCGTGATCGCTCCGGTCCGAACCTGCAACTTGCTGCCGCTTGGAATGGTGGAAACGGGCCCATTGGCGCCAAAACGCAAACCACTTTCGGGTGCTAGGAAAAAAAAAAGAGAGCCAACAGCTGCAGACAGTGCTGATATTTTTCGGAGGGAGTTGGTGCAGTCGATGTAAACATGCTGGAGTCCTGAGATCAGTCGAGATCAATTGGGATTCGTGAAACAAGAGTGTGGTAAAACCATTCTCCGTGTACGGCCCCGTTGAACGCAGATCGAGTGCAGGCTAAGCGGTCAACGGTCGTCATGATAACGGACCGGGGTGTACGTGTGTGTGTGTTGCACGTCCAAAGCAGTCCTTCCGAAACGGTGGCTCCTGCCTGCTCGTTTCAAAGCGAACGAATACGGTTTAGCTTCGCATTAAAAATCTACTGCAAATCAGCATCCTTTTTTACAAAGCAATATGGATAACTTCTTGTCGGTAATAACCTGAAGTATATATACACCACGAACAGTATGTCGTTCTAATCAAGGCAGGACATTTCTCGAAGGCACATTTCAGGCCCTACCTCGTTGAGATTAGTATTATGTCTGCCATTTTTTTTCTCAGGACTCAAAGCTTGATTAAGTATAGAGGGCATGACGTTTCGATGTTAGCAGCACCTTTCTCATCGGCCCTCTGCGAAAAAAAATGAGCGAGGTCCTGCTCGGATCGAAACGTCAGATCCTCGAAATTTTGGAGATTGAAAAGGAAAAGCCACGATACAATGTCCTGCCATCAAGATTATGGTGGCTGTTAAGACATAGCATCAGAGGGCCTCCGTTTACATGGCTTCCTGACTCATGTACCCAACCCAGATTTAACAGAAATATATCCTAGAGTGATATGCAAAAATATTGCAAACTACTTACTGAACTTAAATGATCAAAATTCAAATACCAGCAATTAAAAGGGCCTGCCGTTTCGCTCCTCGGAGGACCTCTCTCAAAGGCAGATTCTACCTTTGGGAAAGGTCCTGCTAGGATAAAAACTGTAGGTTCTGCCTTTGAGAAAGGCCCTGCTAGGATGAAAACGGCATATTCTGCCTTTGAGAAAGGTCCTGCTATAGGATTAAAACGGTAGATTGTGCCTTTGAGAAAGGTCCTGCTAGGATTAAAACGGCAGATTCTGCCTTTGAGAAAGGTCCTGCTATAGTATTAAAACGGTAGATTCTGCCTTTTAGAAAGGCCCTGCTAGGATTAAAACGGCATATTCTGCCTTTGAGAAAGGTCCTGCTAGGATCGAAATGGCAGATTCTGCCTTTGAGAAAGGTCCTGCTAGGATTAAAACGGCAGATTCTGCCTTTGAGAAAGGCCGTGCTAGGATCGAAACGGCAGATTCTGCCTTTGAGAAAGGCCCTGCTAGGATTAAAACGGCAGATTCTGCCTTTGAGAAAGGCCCTCCTAGGATCAAAACGGCAGATTCTGCCTTTGAGAAAGGTCCTGCTAGGATCAAAACGGCAGATTCTGCCTTTGAGAAAGGTCCTGCTAGGATTGAAACTGCAGATTCTGCCTTTGAGAAAGGCCCTGCTAGGATCGAAACGGCATATTCTGCCTTTGAGAAAGGTCCTGCTAGGATCGAAACGGCAGGTTCTGCCTTTGAGAAAGGCCCTGCTAGGATCGAAACGGCAGATTCTGCCTTTGAGAAAGGCCCTGCTAGGATCGAAACGGCAGATTCTGCCTTTGAGAAAGGCCCTGCTAGGATCGAAACGGCAGATTCTGCCTTTGAGAAAGGCCCTGCTAGGATCGAAACAGACCGGATCCTTCTGTCGTTTCTTTCACATCAACACCGCCAGTGCGCGCTATATAGAGTTACCGCGTTGACACGATCTCCACGTACGTACATGTATACGTACATTTTCAGGAAATGCCAAATGACAAGTTTCGAGGTCGGCCTGGCCTCCTCGTTCTGGTGTACAAGTCGCCACGCCGGGGCTACCAGACCCCGTGTATACTGTGCTCAAATCTCACTGCCTGCACCCTCTGGAGCGCACAATCCAGAATACGTCCGGGCACCATAACCCGATTCAATTAGAACCAAGAAAGAGAGAGCCGCCTGGTGCTGCTAATTTTTTTTTTTTTTGGGGGGGGGATCCTGCCCTGTTTTGTTTTTTTGAAGGGCGCCGGCGGAAAAGGGATTCGGCAGGCCATAAACTTTTATCTCCGAGTAGGACGTCTTTAAAAGAAAAGAACACGATGAGAGACGGAGTATGTGTGAGGCCAGCACATGAATATCGCACTTCTTCAAGTCATGGGAAGTTCGGGTCCCCGTCCGTTGCTCAATATTGTATCAATGGAAGAACTTGTGCGGTAATGTGTTGCAGTCTGTATCTATTTCAGGATAACACGGGCGCTACGCGCTCGCTACAGCCACTGCAGCGCACGGGTTCTTTGTAGAAGCTGAAGGTCGTTCTCTGTACGGATTGCATACCGCCCTCTTGTGTTCGGCTTGCCTTTTTTTTTATCTTATTTTCTTTATTCACCGGTGACGCTGTGAATTCACTTTCACTTGGTGAGCAGGGGCCGGGTACCATCGAAACAGACCTCGAAGTGGATTATTTGCGTAATACTGCCGAAGTAAACAATAACTGTTATAAATGTAAAATCAGCGCCATATTTATTCCATTTATTCCGTCTATCCATGGTATTATCATGAACGAGGTAATGCGCAGTAGTATAGTACTGTAGCGCGTGCCTTTTAAGTGACACCGCACAAAAGTGAAAAGAATGTTGGACTCGACGTTTAGGCCCTAGGTCAGAATGTTCAATTTACAGGCGGGCCCATAATTATACGAAGCCACAGTTGACACTTTCGAGATTCTCAACAGGTACTCACACCACAGACAATAATTGGTTTATTACAAATCAGAGTTGCTATAATCGCCTCCCCCCCCCTCATACTCAAACGCAGTTGTTGTCGATTTCTTATAATTGACGTGCACATAATTGTTCTTTATCTTGGCAAGAATCAAAGTCTTCTCTGAAAAAAATCCGCTATGGATCACTTTGCGGTTGTCAATATTTTCAGAATTGTGCGGGGTGTTTTCAGTTCCCGCGCATTGTTATTGTTAAGCTGTTTTGTGATTGTGTGTTTTCTTTCGGTATTGTGTTTTCGCGCCGCATTGGTGAGCGTCGCGCTCTATTGTTCCTCACAGTGTTACTTTTTTTTGGTGGGGAGGGGTAGAGAGAGATACGTAGAGGAAGGTGGAGAGAGAGTTAGAGAGAGGGAAGAGGGAGAGAGAGATCGATGGGGAGAGAGCTAGAGGGAGAGAGGGGGAGAGAAGGAGAGAGGGGGAGAGAGGGAGGAAACAGGGGAGAGAGATGGAGAGAGTGAGAGGAGGAGAGATGGAGAGAGGGGGAGAGGGAGAGAGGGGGGGGGAAGGAGAGAGGTGAGTGAGAGAGGGAGAGAAATAGAGAGATGGAGATAGAGACAGAGGGAGAGAAAGAGAGAGAGGGAGCGGAGAGGGGGAGAGAGAGAGGCAGAGGGAGAGAGAGACAGAGGGGGAGGGAGGGGGAGAGAGGGAGAGAGAGGAGAGAGGGATGGACAGAGAGAGAGAGAGAGAGAGAGAGAGGTGGACATAAAAGAGGAGAGTGAGAGGGAGAGAAAGAAAGAGAGAGATGGACAGACAGAGATGGGTGGAGAGAGAGAGAGGTGGAGAGAGAGAGGAAAGAGAGAGAGAGGAAAGAGAGAGGAAAGAGAGAGAGAGAGAGGTGGAGAGAGAGAGGAGAGAGAGAGAGGGAGAGGGAGGTAGACCCCCTCACTTCCTCATTTCAGGGGTACCACTCAGCCCTCGATCCTTCCCCACCCTCCTCCTCCTCCTCCTCCTTCTCCCTTGTTGCAGCACACCTGCCAATCAGCCGTTCCCCCGGTTATTTTAATCCAACAAATATTTTTGCTTACTAACGGTTACTGGCAATCTGGGCCCACCGTACGGGCCCTGGCCCAGCGCTGTGGATGTCCTCCGTGTAATGCGTTGGCAGAACCGTAACGGTGATAGACCGGCGCACGGTCAGAGTGAGACACACAACAAAAAAAAGACCCCGTCTCTCCCCCCCTCCCATGCACGGAGGAGCCCGTATTTAGCCCACATGTCATGCCCTTGGTGCCCTCCACATCCTCGCCAAGTCTTAAAGGACTTTCCCCCCCACTCCTGTACCAATACTATGATTACTTTGGGGTCAAAATTCCAATTCGATAACATTCAACCATTCATTGACCCCGACAAAATAAGATAGTATAAGACTTGCATACAGCTACAGTAGAAGCAAATTATGTAAGATCAGCAACATTTTAAAGTATGTTTATACTTTTAGAAACTTCATTTAGGCTCATTTACTTCTTAAGGTTATTCTGGCCTGGATAGCTCAGATGGTGCGAGCGCTGGTTTAGACTTGCGTAAAACCAGTGGTCTCCAGTTCAATCCTCGGTCCGGTCAAAGTTTTATTTGCAATTTTTCAAATTTGTTCCAAAGTTGTCAGTCAGTTTTTCCTCTTTATATTTATTTGACCTTTTCCTTCTTCATGAAAATCGTACGTGAGTGGCTCTATAGGTAATTACAGGTTGTTTTTAACATCCAATCAGATAAGCAAATTTCGTTTTGGGGATTGCATTCCCCTTTGAGACACAATACTTGAAGAACAAGTATCCCCCGAAAAGAATATCCGATTTTAGGTCAGTTATATTAGTATGATCTGCCCGTTTTAAGAGGAATGTCAATTCCTATCTCCTCCAGCATTCCTTAGCCCTTACCCTTGAGTGAGCTTTACAGCCTTGTCTTGGGCGAACCTGTATACAAAATCCCAACAATTTGTCCCACCTCGAAGGATTAAAACGGAGAAAAGGAAAGGGGGGTAGTATGATACGAATGAACATAAGTTGTACAAGGGAGGAAAACTGGTGGACAGACCAAGGGTGGATTTCACGAAGCCACGATGCATCGTAACTCAGCTTACAATGGATGACCCATCGTTAGTTGTGATACACCGTAATGGTTTCTTTCCATCGCTCAACGTCTGGCGATTGATCGTAAGTAACTTAAGATGAGTCTGGTGAAACCGATCGCAGGGTTTACATAATAGGGAAAGGTAAGCAAGTGTATAAGGGGAAGGGATCAAAGAAACAGTCAGCAAGTGTAGGGCGTGATGAACACAAAATAATTTCCCATTGAACAATTATCGCAACGAAGCCGTGCGCAATGCTAACCATTCCTCTCTGGATGTTGAAGAACCGTGCACTCTGTACTCGGGGAAACGGCACGAGAAATATGATGACGCGGATGTGCTGCAAATTTTATTTTTGTCTGTTTAGTTTGCAGAAATCTCAAGCCCTCGATCTTGAAAAGTGCCGACGCTGTACACCCTCTTCACTCCACAAAACACCAACAATCACGATTTAAAGCCCCTACACAACATTGGTCGAGGTCAAAGAATAACATCCATACGTTGTCTGATCCAACATATGCATGAAATAGCACACCTGTGAAAATTTCAGCTCAATCCGCCAACCGAGTCTCGAGAAAATCGTGAAAACCGCTTCATTTGTTTTGCGAAAATGCAGCATTTAACGCCGTAGGTCTACTGTTCCGAAAAATAGTTTAGATCTCGGTGAGACGTAAACTATTTGTTTTAATCTTTTCTCCCAAAGTTCAACATTTTAGGCAGAAATATTTCAGTGCAAGGTTTCTACTATAACCACCTTCAAACTGTATAAGTTTCATGTAAATGTGTGAACATTTTCTGTTTGTCGATCTTACCAATGTTGTGTAGGGGCTTTAGGTCTCATTGACCCTTCATCACAAAGTACCGACTGTTTGTATACTGCTTTGTTGGGCTTTATTTTCTCCCTGTGTTCCATCCCCCATCAAAACAATTCGTTTTGACGTACACCCCTGTCTGATTCAACGTTCCATGATTTCATTATCTGTGAAAATCGTTGAAAATCCACCCCCTCTCTGTCGAGACGGTTTATTATTCAGGCTTTTGTGTTTTTTTTTGGCGGGGCGAGGGTTTTGTCTGACTTTAGCTGACCGCAAATAGCACACTCAATTTGAAGCAAGGTCTTGTTTTTGTCTCGAGCGGGTAAGGGGGAGGGGGGTTAATTTTAGTATTCCATTTTGTGTGACTCAAACGCGACTGTATCCGTAAGAATGTTAGCTGTGTAGGGAAACTGCAGGCAAAGAAACAAACGACATCGGAAAACAGGCCTCGTAGGCTCGTAGGGTATGCGACTTGGATTGGTTCTGGGGTTTTGTGTGTGTGGCATGTAGTCCAGGCCCATAAAATACACCATACATGCATAAACAATAAACAGCATATGGCCCATGCTCTATTTGCCATTCCTAAGGGAGCTCGCGTGCACGCGAATTACTGGCTCCATTACTGCGATTGCCTCGGCCGCTGCTGCAAAAACGGCAGCACAGGTATTGTTTTTGTTCGGTTTTTTTGTTCGTTTTTTTTTTTTTTTGGGGGGGGGGTCTTCTGCTTCTGCCTCTTTTTGTGTGTGTGTGATCATCGTGCAAACCCGATGTAATAGACAAAGCACCGCATCGGTAACTCTTCCGCACACCATGCACTGGGGCTCGTTTCATCTCAACAAAACCGCGCATTTACAGTGGAAGAGTTCCGGGCCTTTGTATATTACTTTTCGCCAATTTGATCTTGTTATACTGTCAGTTTGTGCTGATGTGATAATGCTGTTGGACATACAATTTTGCTCAACGATCCTGTGACGCAGGCCAACTTTTTGTTACATTTTGCAGCGGTGATTTTTGTTGTTGTCGCTGCTCGTCACTAGGTCTATTAATTGTTATACAGAGGTTTTTTTTAGCTGGCTGTATACGTCAGCTAATGGTTAAATGCTTCTGACTGGCGCCCCCACCCCGGCAATGATAGTTGACTATTTGGGAAGGCCGCCATCTAAGGGCTGGATAGCTCAGATGGTAAGAGCGCTGGTATACATGGTATACGTAAAACCTATAAGGTATATCGGGTTAAAGTCCCTTTGCCATTCGATTTTTTGTTGGCTATATTCGTGTTGAGTATGCATAGAGCTCGTCCAAGAGATGAAATGTAACAACTTGAAGATAACACTGTCTTGGTATCAAACGCGACTTTGCCAGAAGTATCTGGCGAAGTCGTTGTTGCAAATGAAAGCTCACGTTTCCCCCACAACGCACGTTTTTATATGCTATATTCATAGGCTGTTATATCCGCGTTGTGATTGACGCTTCTATTCTTGTTGTTGCTTTATTTTTCACTGCCCACTGCTTGCGCCCGAATTGTTGTTTGCATCTGATCGAAAATGGAGCTGTGGGGGAGGGGTGGGGATGGGGGAGAGGGGGGGGGGGTTGATCCCTGGAGATATACATGACAGTGAGTGGTAAACTGCTTCTGACTGGCGCCCTCACCCCTGGCAAAGATAGTTGACTATATGGGAACCACCAAACCCCCTTCAACTAAATTTTGGACAGCTCAGCTTTGGGTTCAACTCCCTGTCCAGACAATTTGTCTGTCCTATATTCCCCCTCTGTGTTTATCGCTGTAGAACTGCTGATACCTTGCGACCTCTGCCTGCCACCTGGTTATCGTCGAGGTTAAATACTGCTGTACGTGTAGATTTACTCCCATCTATATTTTTATACTGCTATTTTTAGGACGCTTTTTTTTCTTCGGAAACGGTGAAGGTACACGATGCAGAATCTTCTAAGACCGAGAAAATGGTATACTAGCTCACGTGGTGTTGCCTGCAGATGATAATCTGGAATTTCAACCGGCGATCAAAAATGACAAATTGAGACGAAGAAGAAAGAAAACAACCCACGGTCACGTTCTTGCTCTTGTCTTACCTCTGGGAGAAGCCGTCCATTTAGAAAGTTTACTCTGCGTTAATTTCCACAGGAAATCCACCTTCTTTTTTGTTGGTGCTGATAAAAAAATAAAAAAAGTCTCGCGTGACGGGAGGCCATTCATCTCTCATCTTTCAGATTCCTCCCCCTCCCCTCTCTCCCCAGTCCTTCGGGAAGAAACAAAAATAATCGTCAGAAAATGAATGTAATGATAATAAGGACAAGTTGTCCGATGTTCCGACAACAATTTCCCTCCTGCCTTAGAGCACGGAGCCCTCCATGCCTACAGGTGCTCCGGATTAACGGCACGCTGCAACCGTTTCGCTGGGAGATCAATATTCGTAGTTCCCCCCTTTTTTTCTTCTTCTTATCTTTTCGAACCTCTCCCCCCACGGGGGTGGGGGTAGGAGGGATGGGGCCGATCTGTCATTGTCGTCTATAAGACTATATGGAGTTCCACTCACCGAGACGACGCACCCCGGGCGAGAAAAAAAATATGCATTTTGTTTCAGAGCACGAAATGAGACGTTCAGTGCGCGCACACACCACTCACTCTCTCTCTCTCTCTCACTCACACACACAACACACACCAACACAAAATGAAAAAGAAACAGAAATGAAATGTGAATTCGATTCCGAGTGTCAAAGGGAAAGTGTCATTAGAAATTAGCCTCATCCTCGCTGGAGACGCGCTATCGATTTCAGCAGCTGTTTATTAGATCATAGAAAAAGGGGGGGGGAATGTTGGGACGGAGCGAAAAGAAATCATTACGTCGTTGCCTCGCCAAACCCCCTCCTCCTCCTCCTCCTCCTCCTCCTCCTCCTCCTCCCCCTCTCATCCCCAGAAGGGGGTTGAGGGGGGGGGGGTTGGTTGGTTAAGAGTATGACAACTTACAAACGAGCAAGCACGGTAAGATCGACGCTTGAGACTGACGTGCAAATCGAGTTAGTGCCAAGCGCAACCCCGTCCCTCTTCCCCAGTCTTCCTCCCCTCGTCCCCACAGCCGCCTCCCCCAGATCGCTTCTCTCCCCTCTCGGATGAAAAAAAGAATGAAAGAAAGGAAGAAAGAAAGAAAGAACGCAGAGACGCGAGCTGAGGCGAGGGTGCCTGAAACCCGTCGAACCCCTGCTCGGTCACCGACTCCCCGTGACTCTTACCCAACTGTATACGCGGCGACCGCAGCGGTCCGTGTGATTGAGGGGGTATATATGCCGGGGAGCAGGGAGGGGAGAGGAGGGGGGTGGGGGTGGCGGGTTGGGAAGAGAGTCAAGCCAGCCAGCCGCCCGCTGAAGTGACGTCTGACGAAACGCAGGCACGGCCCCGGGAATTGAACTAACATTTCCTGTTCCGATCAGCCAGTTAAGCAGCGCTCCTCTAGCGACCTCCTAGGTAATAGATGATTCCTGTCCCCTTCCAAACCGTCCCGAATCTCTCCTCCTCCCCTCTCTCTTTCTTTTCCCCCTCCCCTGAACCGTTCGGTTGGTCGCTTGGACACGGTCTTTAATTGGCCGAACGACCATTTCATTGTTTTCTTTTCCATTCCACTCCATTCCATTCGACTCCATTCCATTCCATTCCATTCCATTCAATTCCATTTCATTCCATTCCATCCCATTCCATTCCATTCCGTTCATTCCATTTCATTCCATTCCATTCCATTCCATTCCATTCCGTTCATTCCATTTCATTCCATTCCATTCCGTTCCGTTCCATTCCACTCCATTCCATTAAATTCCATTCCATTCCATCCCTTTCCATTCCATTTCATTCCATTCGATTCCCATTCATTTCCATTCCATTTCATGCCATTCCATTCCATTCTACCCATTCCACCCCATTCCATCCATTCCCATTCCATTCCATTCCATTCCATTCCATTCCATTCCATTCCATTCCATTCCATTCCATTCCATTCCATTCCTTTTCATTCCATTTCATTCCATTCGATTCCCATTCATTTCCATTCCATTCCATGCCATTCCATTCCATTCCATGCCATTCCATTCCATGCCATTCCATTCCATTCCATTCCATTCCATTCCATTCCACCCCATTCCATTCCATTCCATTCCATTCCATGCCATTCCATTCCATTCCATTCCGTTCATTCCATTCCGTCCATTCCATTTCATTCCATTCCATTCCGTTCCGTTCCATTCCATTCCATTCCATTCCATTAAATTCCATTCCATTCCATCCCTTTCCATTCCATTTCATTTCATTCCATTCCCATTCATTTCCATTCCATTCCATTCCATCCCTTTCCATTCCATTTCATTTCATTCCATTCCCATTCATTTGCATTGCATTGCATTGCATTGCATTCCATTCGATTGCATTGCATTGCATTGCATTGCATTGCATTGCATTCCATTGCATTCCATTCCATTCCATTCCATTCCATTCCATTCCATTCCATTCCATTCCATTCCATTCCATTCCATTCCATTCCATTCCATTCCATTCCATTCCATTCCATTCCATTCCATTCCATTCCATTCCATTCCATTCCATTCCATTCCATTCCATTCCATTCCATTCCATTCCATTCCATTCCATTCCATTCCATTCCATTCCATTCCATTCCATTCCGTTCCGTTCCATTCCATTCCATTTTCTAATAGAGGAATGCGTTTCGTCAGCAATGTCATATAAAATATACAGAGAAAACTACGAAGAGAAACAGCTCATTCGAATCAAACAGACACAATCGGATCATATCTTTATGAAAGATGATATACACAAGTTGGCTGAATAATAAAGGAAGCTATTAATGTAATGAATGAAAACAGGACATTTAGAAAAGTTTTTGTTGAGACATTTCGGTGACAAAGGTCTTTTACGAGTCCATGGATCAGGCTCGGGCTCAAGCTTCATCCCCGTCACAAAAAATCTGCAAATTTAGGTTGTGGTTAGTCGATGAATTCAAATACAATATGTGCATTGATACGATACGATACAATATGTTACGGCACGATGCAATACGATACAATACGGGTGGTATGATATTAACTTTGGATACTCATTCTGAAGCTAATCGTTTGTTTTAAAATCACTACAAGGTGCGAGGAGAAACAGTGGACAATGACGCAGATTTTCATTAGATTTGGTACAAATCCAATGTCTTTTGTGAAATTGGTCGTGACATCGATGACAAGATGACGAACAACGTTAGTCTTCCGCTTTGCAGCGGCGGTCGTAGACCCCTGCCAAGTTTCGAAACCGCATCGCCGTTCATTTATGTAAAAAAGGAAAAGATTTGAGCCGCAGACCAGGAGAGAGAGAAAGAGAGAGGAATAGAGGCGGGTATACGAAGACAAATAGAGAGAAAGAGAGAGATAGAGAGAGATAGAGAGAGAGTGAGAGAGATAGAGAGAGAGAGAGAGAGAGAGAGAGAGAGAGAGAGAGAGAGAGAGAGAGAGAGAGAGAGAGAGAGAGAGGGAGAGAGGGGGGAGGTGGGGCAGAGAGTGGGAGAGGAAGAGATGGAGAGATAGAAGGATAGAGGCGGGTACGAAGACAAATAGATAGAAAGAGAGATATAGAGAGAGAGACAGACAGAGGGGAGATGGGGCAGAGAGAGGGAGAGGAAGAGATGGAGAGATAGAAGGATAGGGAGAGAAAGGGGTGGAGAGAAGGGAGGGAAATAGAGAGAGAGGGAGGGAGGGAAAGAGAGATAGATACAAAGAGTAAGAAAGAGAATCAGGGAGAGAAAGAGGGGGGGGGAGATAGAGACAGAGAGAAAGAGAGAGAATGGGGTGAGAAAGGAGGACAGACAGACCTAGATACACAGAGACACATTGAGAGGGAGTGAGTGATTGGCAAAGAGAAGTGGAGAGGCATACACATACAACATATCGTATATAGAGAGTGCATGGGTGGAGAGAGACAGTGAGGGACAGGGAGAGAGGTGGGGAGGGAGACAGAGAGGGGTTGGCTGACACACAGGCAGACAGAGAAGGGTATCGTACCGAGAGAAATATAGACAGATAGATTATACAGAGAGAAAGGGGGAGGGAAAACTCGGCAGCAAGATGATCTTTATTTTGGTTGGCGGTGCACTGGGAGCTGTGGGCTTTGGGCTTTGGATAGCCGCATCGTTAGCGATGCCATTGCTGCTTCATTGGTGCCACATTGGGGGCCTGATTGGTGGCAGGTGCGCCCGGCTATCCCTGGCCCCCTGCACTTGCTCAAAGATGGCGGCTGTCCGCACCGCGGCCGAGTGCCATCAATCCGTCTTTGTTTTGCAAAAAAAACCCCACCCCACACTTGCATGCACTCAGCTCACCACACACACTCATAG
The DNA here is from genome assembly GCA_949987565.1 of Luidia sarsii. Taxonomy (NCBI): domain Eukaryota; kingdom Metazoa; phylum Echinodermata; class Asteroidea; order Paxillosida; family Luidiidae; genus Luidia; species Luidia sarsii. The sequence goes on along the minus strand of OX465105.1, from coordinate 22,446,900 downwards.
AATTAGCTACAAGCAACCGCCCCACGCAACCCCCCCCCCCGAAAAAAAAAAACCCACGAAAACGATAACCGAAAAAAAAAGTTTCAAGGAGCGCTTTGAAAGCTAAGTGCTTCGGATTCAGTCACTCGGAGGTCGACCTCTGCTTTTAAGATTAATTTTGTTTTTGTCTGCGCGGTCTTTTCAGGAACACATCTCCTGGATAACCCCCCCCTCCAAAGCATTGCAAAAAGGAGGAGTAGGAAAAGTCCCACGTGTAGGTCCGATGGCACTGGTTAACTCCGCAGTTATCTATCGTATATACGGAGCGTGGATTTGTTTAAGTAGAATGTGAAGCAGCGATGACAGGGCATTTTTTTGCGCTGCTATACGGTGTGGTATTTTGGAATTCAGCTCTCTCTCTCTCTCTCTCTCTCTCTCTCTCTTGACCGCCATCCATCGGAGACAGCTCGAAGAGAAGGCACTGGTGAAACACAAGGGAAAGGAAAGGGGAGTCGGCTAAGGGGGTGGGGGGATTTGGCCGTCCCAGGAACACACTGATCGCAACAATGAACGTGAATGCAGGGGGGTGGGGGTAGAGACAAGGCGGGACGTCTGCCATAACCAAGAAGGGGGTTGGGGGGAATTCGGAGTCATTTCCAAAGCGTAAAATTGAATTTAAAAAAGCGAGATGGGTTTGACATGACGGCTGCAAGCTTAAAACAAACTCGGACGCCGTGTAGATGGATGGTGTGCGTGTGACTCGGGGAGGGGGGGGGGTAGGCAGGGGGCCTTCTGTCTGTCTGAAGGTAAAGACGGAGAGAGTGATTGGACTCCCTTTGGACGTCTTCAACCACGTCAACTGTTTTCTCGAGGAGGAGGAGGAGGAGGAGGGGGGGGGGGCTGCGTGCTTCAACGGTTTGCCGGAGAGCGACTGAGTCCCCCAGATAAATCTCATCGTGCAATATTTATCCGCGCGCCCAATCAGCGCCCAACGAGGCTCATCTCCGGGCCGCCGTGTCGCGCCAAAAAAAAAAAAAAAATCGGGGGCACGCACAGCGCGCGGGGGGCCTTCGGGAGCAGGAAGTGACGAGCCTCATTTTGCAACGCGTAGTTGGTGCCAAGCCTTTTGCCTGCGCGGGACGGTGCGGGGACCGACTAGCAGCATGTACACGCTGCAAACTGTTGGGTCATTCTGCGTCTGTGGGACAATGATGGGGGTAGAGGAAGGTGGGGGGTGGGAGGGGGGGGTTTGCAAAAGTTCAGACTACTCCGTCGGGTGTCCTTAACGCAAGATGTCTACCTGTTTCCTTCGGCATCCCAACCCTCCCTCTTGCACGTCCTCAAAGCGTCCACCCCCACAACACAATGACGTTCGTGAGGTTCTTCCAACAGTCTAACCTGGGGTGCTGATAGACACGAGACCGAGACTAACTAAAAATAAATGTTGTGTTTTCACCGACTCACTTTGCTGTCGACAGGATCGAGCCCAGTCACTTGGCTCTGACATTTGGGAAGTGAAAGAAACAGAGAGAGAGAGAGAGAGGCAGAACCGGTGCGCTTATCAACGCACCGTGCAGGGTTCAATCGAGGTATTAAGTATGTTATCTGCACGGTTTGTGAGAGAGCTGTTGTAGCAGTTCGCGATTTCACGGTCCGGGTGGAGGCCGGCCCGCAGCGTACGCGGCAGCGAGCCTCTCGGCCGTGCTGAAGCCATTATCACCCGGTGTCACATGTCCGTCCGCGCCCGCTAAGCTCACCCCGTTAAGATGCGAGCCGGCAGAGAGGAGGAGGGGGGGAACATAGCACCCGAAGTGAGGCTACAGCTACGGGCTCGGCGGACCCAACGAGGGCGGTGAGGGTACCCCTGTTGAACGGCCTCTACGATCCGTGAACGTCACGAGGCGGTGACCTTTCAATGTCCGCTGAAATAGCATACTTGTCGAAGCATGAAAATGCTCTGTCGAAAGTCTGTCCGAAGTCTGCTAATCACATTACACACTTCCATTTTTAAAGAGAATCCATTCTTGTCCGTCAGACTCCAATAACTCAGACCTCAGACACGGGGCACGTGTGTTGCTTTCGATGTTAATTATACTTGTATGTATATATGTACCCCTATGCATTCTTCTGTGAGGGCTGCGAAGAGATTGCCCTCTACTGTATAATAGTATACGGGGCTGGTTTAACCATGGAGGAACCCTCCATGGTTTAACCATGGAGGGTTTGACTATGAAGTTGTTATACTGCTTTGTGCGTTTCTGGCTAACAGATGTTAAGATTTTGCGTTATTGAGAATGTAATTCAGTCAGTGTCTGCCGCATCCGCCGTGCATTTAGCACCGTATGCTGTGCTCTCTCTATAACTGCAAGCTCTAATGTATAGCCCAGGGGGCTCGGTCGGATATCGAACCCGCGACTTCTGCTTAATTTTAGACGTACGGCTTTACCACTTGACTTACTATAAACTAGATCTCTGTTTGGCATACAATTTGAATGGAGGAATTGGCCGATGAAACCTTTTCCCCCTATATAGAGCATGCATGTTTTTTTTTCTGAGTGGTTTGTTAGCTCTATGCAATGGACCCAAAAGGCCTGCAGGAATGACATGGTACAAGCATTTTGAACCGCCCGTACTTTCCGACGAGACGTTGACAAGGTTTCTGTCACAGCAGCCCCCCTCCCAGCAGGCCCCCAGCCTCCCCTTCCCCTTACACCCCTCACCCCAGGTTGGAGTCACCGGCCCGGCCAGGCAGATGAGATCACATTCAGGAACGGAATCTGCCCGAATGAGGAATGTAACAAGATCGCGGGTCGGTTTTAGAGCCGCACCGAGTTGGAAGTTGGAAGGGGGGGGGGGTGGCGTCCGTGTAGGCCAGAACATCGACGGTCGGAGGGAGACACGAGTGATCGTGATGATTACCCTCACCGACACCATCGGGGTGGGTCGATTGGGGCTTGGGCTCGGCCCCGGTAGGGACTGTCGACGGGTCGCCGAGGCACGGCGAGGTGCCGGGCCAGATAACCCCGGTTCCAGCCCGTCAGGTTTCCGGCTAAAATAAACTTGGTTTTCCTCATCCGCGCATATACCTCTGCTCTTCCAATACTCGCTAGCTGATTGTTGCTCTTACCACCAACAGATGGGGGCGGGCAGGGCATTTACACATGCCGGCCCCACCCTATGAAACTAAAGTGACCTCCTTTCAATGACGTTTTCGTTTTCAAATGTGCTCTCAAAACACACACGTTTGATATCTTTCATAAAGGTGGATCCGTGCAGTGAGGGTCTTTGGTTACCCATGGACGTCTTTCTGACGGAGAATGTTTACGGGCGCCAAATGAATTTTCAATATTAATAATTATTATTATTTATTATTATAAGAACACACGTCACCTCGAGCGATTAGTACAAAAGAGGTGCATCATTCACTTTTGCACGTAGAGCACTTTGTTTGATACAGATGCGTTGTACACCAAGCAAAGTTTATGCGTCTGATACGGAGTCTACAACGGGCGTCAACGCGACTGGGACTATCAGATCCATCGCTATACTATTACAGCCACGGGATTTTGACTTTCATTTGTGGGGTTTATTTGTTTACTTTGAATAAGAAGACGGGCATGAAATCGACAGCACTCTTAGTATCTTGGCGTTGCTCTAGCTCTCGTGACGGGTTTGAACAACAGCGCTGCTGGAAATGTTCCATGACTTACAGGCTGTGTGGTGCTGCCACAGCGGGCCTGGCCCTTGGTCCATCTGCGAATCTGGGCCAGGCGTGATTCGCTGACGCGACGAGGAAGGGGCTGGGGTTTTGTGTGGGTGTGTGTGTGTGGGGGGGGGGGGGGGAGGGAACGGGAGGCGGTGGTGCGTGGGGTGTGTCTGTGTGTGTTTACGGTGGCACACACCCGGCGGTTTCAACCCAAGCACGGGGAGACGGGCCGGCCTTGTGCTGTGCCGGGGGATGTGCCTACAGGGTGTGAGTCGAGTCGGCAGACCAGAGAGGGGGGGGGGGGACACACGGAGAGGATGGGGGCTACGCGGACGACACTCAGTCAGCTGAGCCTATTGGTACCAGGGTGTTAACTAGGGCACAGGGCTCCCATTAGGTTCCGTCAAAAAATAATATCTATGTCAACATGGCACTGTCCATGTCTTCTCGGCCTAACAAATAAAGTTGAGGCGTCCTTGATGTTTTGTTTTATACTCAAGATCACTGAGGCTCGTACACAATTCTGGACAGAAATGTCCCCTGATAGATTTCAATAGTAGTTAAACAAATAAAAACACAAACGGACTGGGAGCTTTTGAATAATGTTGAAAGATGGCAAAGAGAAGTGGACTGGAAAATGAACCCGAGAACTTTGGTCTTACCACCCGAGCCAGCCAGCCCTTAGATAGCGGTCTCCCCTCTAAGTATTCCAATAATGTTTCTGTACAACATACGGCGGTTTAGTGCCACACAAGACTCATTATATCAATCCTGTTTTCAAATATCACTATTATACCATTGGACAATGCAAAACTCCATACCAATGATATCCCTCTTGAACCAAAATAACTTGTTGAATCAAAGAACATTTTGTTGTACACCAGGCAGGCATGGGGCCGGGTGAGGCCATGGGAGTGACAGAGAGCAAGGAGGAATAGACGGAGAGCTCTGCATTGTTGCAAGACCATTTTGGCGCCCCATCGTCCATCAAATCTAACGGACGGAAAGGATAGGTACTTCAACAATGAACATCAAAATGGGTGAGTGTTTGACAAGCCATTTCAAAAATGTACTCAACACCATTATGTCAATTTCCAGTTTAGCGTTCACTTGCAAATTCATATCAGAAGTTTGTTGTCTCAAAAGTAATTAGATGGCCTGACGTTTCGATCCTAGCAGGACTTTTCTTAAAGGCAAAGAAAGGTCCTGCTAGGATCGAAACGTCAGGCCCTCTAACTTTTGAGATTAATGTATTGCAGGTCGTTTTAGCCAGTAAGCAGCCTTTGCAACAATTTTTGTATGAAAAGAAGTCTGTTGTGTTAGGTGAATCAAAGCAACGATCAATGGTCATATCTACCAGAGGATCTGTGGGAAGGTGTTCGTCAGTCACACCCTTTTCAGAGAGAAGTGAAGCCTTATAGGCCTGTAAGGTTTGAGTATAAGTGAAGGTGTAGCGTTTGTGACGCAAACGGACCATTGGGAAGTTCGTTTCAATATCTCTTGAGCTGGATATTTTAGAGGGGAGCGGTGTTTGGGAAAAGTCAAGCGTTGCACCATATCGGGATGTCAAGATGTCCTGTCAAGATGTACAACTCTGCCACGGAAAGACGGGATTAATCCTGAAAGATGAGGCCCAATCCATCGGGGATGAAATGCCACTTCATTTTTTTTCATTTTCCGCCAATTTGAAGATTGAAAACCTCGCCTAGAGACTGAGAAGGACGTGGGAGGATTGTGAGATTCCGAAAGAGGGATGAAGCATCAGAGTCCAGCCGGTGTATTGTGTGGTCTGTTGTCATGAACGGGGGCGATTTGGGTATGCGTCGCCAACAATGGGCAATTAGAATAGGGGTGTTTGCTGCCACCAAGCGCTTTGCAAGGGGTAGTTGTTTTTTTAAAAGAAAAATAAAAGGCACGCAAAACTCAGTTCTGATGGGGTTGGGGAGCCAGCGCAAACGGTCTCGCTGCCTGAGAGATGAGAAAATATTATTCCATTTAGCCAGCTGTTGCCGCATAGAGAGGTTTCATAGTGACTCACGCGGGAGACTTTCTATTACCTTTGGCTTAGGGATAGGAAACGGAACGCATATCTTCAGATTTCAGCCGATGCAATCTGACTCCAAGATCGCACATTCGTCGGCCGTAATCCTTGCCATTTAGAGCGCGCGGGACTGCGCCCGAGTCGGAGTCTCTGACGCGGACGTCACGCGGGGCGGTTGATTAATGTTTCCCCCCGAAGAAAATGGAGTAAGACACCGATGACAGTCGGGTTCCGGAAGCCCTCACGTAAAGAATGATTCGTTCAGTTGCCGGGTGCCTGACTCGACAGTGCTCATGAGAGTTGCACTCCGCCTTTACAGTTCGGTGCAGTCTCCTTTTGCCGGCCGCATTAAGTGGACGCGTTGATGAGATACGGTGACCGCCGCGGACTGGAAGGGATTACATAATCGCCACCAATCAAACCTAATTTGATTTCGCCGCTGAGAACGCCGACTCCAGAAGAGGAAGGGATCGGAGAAAGGTGGAGGGGGGTGGGAGGGAAAGAGGGCGGCGGTGGGATTAGTCGGAGTCCTTGATCCGTTTAGTCCGCCCCTCCTCACCCCTCCCTGATCGTCATCCGATTGACGAGGGTGGTTAGTGCCTACTCAAGGCTCGCTGATGGGGGGAGACAGTCCCCAACAGAACTTGACCATTGAGATGTGGCGTCGGGTGGCGTTTGAGCTGCCACTTGGCTCGATGACGGAAGACTGGCAGGCCGCGTGGGGCCCTGGTGATGGGGCAGAGCGGAAAGAGGCAGAGACAGGGAATTTTTGGGGAAGGGGGGGGGGTTTCTTTGGGAGAGGAAGGCTAACAATAGACACCGCGTCGCGCAATCCGAACGAGGACAGAAACATGCGGGGAAATTGCCCGGATGTCGGAGAGTATAAATGGATCAGTGCAATGAGTGGCATGGGCGGGACGTACACTGGACAAGACGCAGACTGTCCGAGCGCAAACTATAGGCCGCCACCAAACATTGACTGAATTAGTCTAGTCGTGACCATACACCGGAAAGAGTAGATTAATTAACTAAAAAACAAACAGGACCTTTCTCACTCTGTCTTTGAGAAAGGTCCAGCTAGGATCGATTTT
>OX465105.1:22435282-22439883 GCA_949987565.1 Luidia sarsii | reverse complement strand
AGGTCAGTCACACATACGCAGATGTTTATTGGATAGCCATGATAGCTACATCATTTTCATTCTTCGATCAGACGCGGGGATATCACCGGTCCATCAGGGACAAACTTTCTCGCATACCTTCCCACCCCGCAGACTCCTTTAAACAACAATATCCAGACAGCGCGCTTCCCTCTTAACCTTCCTCGTCGCTTCCCTCACTCTCTCTCTCTCTCACCCTGTCAAGCCGGGTGGAAATCCAGACACATTTTCGACTCTGTTGGCGGTGGGGCTCGGCGGTGCCGGGACTTTTGCAGCGCGTAGGACGGCTCATGTCCCTCCCCCTTCACCTCCACCCCACAGCCGTCTCCGCACCCCCTTTCCTCCCCTCTCCCCCCCCGACCATCACTGCCTCCAACTCCCTGGCCGGTCGTAACCCGAATGTCGACCGCATTCCGCGGGGGCATGATGACCCCGAAAAAACGGTCGGCTCCTGCGCTGGGACAAGAAGGGCCCATCAATTCCCCCCCTCTCCCGACCCTCCTTCCCCTCTTGGCCCCGTGTGATGCTTGCAAGTTCACGTCCGCCGTTAACGATTAGACCGAGGGGGGGGGGGGTTGGTGTGGTAGGGCCAGGGTTGTCCGTGGTCGCCCATGCTGTAACTCCATCCCGCGCCGCCAGGGACACGGTTTGCTGGAATTTCTAACCTCGATACTCTCTGGCGGAGAGAGTGAGAGAGATGTCTAGAGCTGGCCCGAATGGCCAGTTGACAGAGTTTAATTACACGTGTTCAGCGTGATCTGTTTATAAACAAATACGGAGGGAGAGAGGGAGAGAAAGATCGGGAGAGGTGGGGAGAGACATACGATGAAGCCAGAGATAGAGAGATCGAGGAGAGAGAGAGAGAGAATGAGAGAGGAGGATATCTGTATCGAAAAGAGCGAACAGAGGGAGATAGAGAGATAGTGCGAGAAGGGTAGAGAGAGGAGAGAGAGATAGAGAGAGAGGGGGAGCGAGGGACAGAAAGAATGAGAGAGGGAGAGAGAATGGGAGAGAGATAGAAAGATAATGGGAGAGATAGAGAGATGGAGAGGGAGCGAGGGACAGAAAGAATGAGAGAGGGAGAGAGAATGGGAGAGAGATAGAAAGATAATGGGAGAGATAGAGAGATGGAGAGAGATAGAGGAGACGAGAATGTGGAGGCACAAAAGAGAGCATCTGGCTCGAAGATGCCAACTAGTCGGGGCCCGTATATCACAGCCAGTCGTCAATCATTCTCATGCATGGCAGCCTGTGACGTCACCGTCGCTGCGTGCCCGTCCTGACACCCGTACTGGGTTTACCCGGGCGTCGAACGCGCACGCGCAAACAAGTTTTGCCTTCGTGTCAGTCTTGACAAAGGCAGTATCGGGGAGTCTGTTTGATGGTACCGTACCGTACCGACTGCTCGCGGTGTGCTGCCGGCACGGCTGCCGCTAGCCACGAACGCCCACAACTGGCACACGGAAAATTGAGACGTACATGTTTACGAATGTCGTACATCTTAGAATCGGCTCTCTCTTTCTGTTGTTGGTTAGCGCTGATTTACGATCTACCTGCGGCGCTTAAAGGAAAAGTGGGGGGGGGGGGGGGGGGGTAGGGAGAGCCGGGGAAAAGGGGGGAACGACAGGGGTCGTAACCGTGCCCCGACCGCTCTCAACCTCTCGTAAATTGGGCAGCGCGTTCCACCTGTGGTGAGCGGCCGGCCGTTCTAAGCGACTTGGGGCCCCACTAACCGCTCGGACACCGTGGCGGTGCAACGGCGACAAGCTCCGGGTTCTTTGAAGAGGTGCTGGTAGGGGGGGGGGGAGTTGAGGAGGGCTGTTCTATCGAGGACTCCCTCCATGGGGTATAAACCGTGACATATCGGGTCGCAACGTGGCCCTCAACTTCTGTGGCGGTTCCAGAACTGTGAACCTATTCTTCGAGGGGTGGACGCGTTTCAAGAGTCGGGTATTGTACAGCCCACCCCCACCCACCCCCTTCGGGAAATAGAAATAGGAGAAGAAGAAAAAGTCGAGCAAAAAAAAAAGTGTTTGGCAAAATCGTTTGCTCAACACACTTTCGTTCGGAGATTGTGATTGATTCTTATCATTTCTTTCTTTCTCAAAATGTAGTGGGCCTGACGTTTCGATCCTAGCAGGACCTTTCTCTGCCTTTGGGAAAGGTCCTGCTAGGATCTAAACGTCAGGCCCACTAAATTTTGAGATTTGCATTTTGGTAATTTTAGTCAGTAAGCAGTTTGCAACATTTTTGTGTATCACTTTAAGTCATTTCTTTCTTTCTTTATTTATTTCTTGTTTACCCTGTGTGATCCGTTCAGTGGGAAAACTCACTGATCACCCATCATGGATCCCACCTCACAAAGCTACGTTTAATAAGGGAGTTCAAAAATGCAGTAAAATACATTGATATTATACTTGACCGACTCCATCCACCAGTTGGGCTTGAGTTTACCAATAATGTTACCAATAGATAGTTAAACCAACATCGGTTTAACTGTTGGTTAAATATTGACCACCATTCCGCTCTATGCGGGCACGGTTTCAACCCCCTCCCCCCCAAAAAAAAAAAAAAAATGAAAGAAAGAACAGACCATCGAAGGTCCGACCCAGAAGAAACTTCAAAATTTGATTGTCTGACCTCTGGACGAAAAGAGAGAAAAAAAAATATGGAAACGGAAAAAAAACAGTAAAGGTCCCCGAGCACGACCCCCATACAGCTTTCCTGTCCCGGCACATTCTCTCCCTCACAGCCTCACTTTTATTTCCCAGGGAGGGTCCCCCCTTTTTTCCCCCCTCGGCGACCCAGAGAGCTCCTTTAAAGCCGACGGGGACGGGAGCAATCTCGCGGCAGCTAGCCAGCCAGCCCAGGGCCCGCGGGACCGGGCTGCCGCTAATGCGTACAAGAGCAGCGGAGATAAATCACCGGCTATCGAGGAGAGGGGGGAAAGAGAGAGAGAGAGAGAGAGAGAGAGAGAGCAAGAAGAGAGACCGGGGGAGCGAGGCAAATGTCCTCCCGTCACCCCCGCCCCACCTACGCCGTGACACCGGGCGCCCTCCGCTCTGCTCTCAGGGCTAGGCTATACTCAGCGCCGAGGTCGCGGGCTGACTGCCGGCCACATCGGCCGGTTGAGCGGATGGCCGGCATTTCCCCACCAACCCCCCCCCCCCCCCCCCGCCACGGTAGGTAAGTGAGTCGAACATGATCTTCTCATGAAATTAATGTTATTTACGTCTGGGCGTAGAAATGAAAAAATCATGAATAATTAATGAACATTTCTTGACTCGCTTACCTACGAAAGAAAGAAAATCGCGGCCAGCCGGCCTGCCGAGGGGGACGAGATCGGGAGGGCTCCCTCTAGCGGGCAGATATAACCATTCCGCTTCCGGGTCCAGCACCGACGGCCGTGTAAGAAAGTCGGGCCGGCGAGCATGCTATCCGAAAAAAGGTGTCCTAATCTAATATAAACTAACCGAATAGAATCTTATCTAATCTAATCTGGTTTAGTCCAGTCTAGTCCAGTTCAGTCCAGTTCAGTCCAGTTCAGTCCAGTTCAGTCCAGTCCAGTCCCGTCCAGTCCAATCCAGTCCAATCTAGTCCAGTCCAGTCCAGTCCAGTCCAGTCCAGTCCAGTCCAGTCCAGTCCAGTCCAATCCAGTCCAATCTAGTCCAGCCTCAGTCCAGTACAGTCCAGTCCAATCCAGACCAGTCCAATCCAGTCCAGTCCAATCCAGTCCAGTCCAGTCCAGTCCAGTCCAGTCCAGTCCAGTCAAATAATTTTAATCTGATCGAATCGACATTTCATTTCTCGATCAGATGCTAATGAAAGAAAACACGAAATTCGCAACGCTCCAATGCTAGAAGCAAGTACAAAATGCTGCAAACTTGCCTGCCGACTTGGATGAAGGGAAATGCATATCTTAAAGATCTGAGAGGGCCGTGCGTTTCGAGTTTTCGATCCTGGCAGGACCTTTCTCAGAATTAAAGCACTCCGAGAATATGAAATTCTAAGATTATGAGACGATCGAGATTCTTAAATCGAGTTACTTAATAAGCAGGATGGAGGGGACTTCTGTGTACAAGCCAGAAATGTCATCTATTATATACGGTAGTCGTTGGTTTTAGTATTGTGCTATAATACGCTTACGGCTGAGCTGGGCCTCGCCATCCAATACCGTGTGGATACCTCGCTATCATATTATCACACAGGATGTGTTTTGATGAAATTGAAACGCCACTTCCATACAGACAACGAACAGAGAGAACCTATGAACATCGGGAAAACATCGGGGAACATCGGCCCGGCCGGACTGACCCCTGATCTTTACAAGCCGACCTTGCAAAATTAATTAACGAGTTCCCTTATATATTCCTTTCTTTTGGTTATATACTGGGAGTGATGACTATCGATGCACAACAGTCTGAAATTTGATACCTATTTACTATACGCAGAGGGGTGGGGTGGGTGAGGAAAGAGAGGGGGTGCGTTGGAGGGTGAGGGAAGCGATCTTATTGGTCCATTCTGGACGTGTTGGCGGCGGGTTGGGCGATATTTCACAGCCGGTCGAGACCCCAATAATAACA
>OX465105.1:22420282-22430282 GCA_949987565.1 Luidia sarsii | reverse complement strand
GCGCACGAAACCTGCACATGCACAAAAGTGACTTCTAAGGGGGAGAGCGGGATTTCACATTTTTTTTATTAACAGAAACAGGACCGTGTCCTGCGGTCATGTTCTTTTTCAGTTAAAGCCCCTACACAACATTGGTATAAGATCGAAAAACAGAAGAAAAAAATGTTCACAGATTTACATGAAACTTATGCAGGTTGAGGATGGTTATAGTAGAAACCTCGCACTGCAATATTTCTGTCTATTTTTTTTTGGAGAAAAGAGTAAAAGAAACCGTTTACGTCTCACCGAGATCTTAACTATTTTTCGGAACAGTACAGCATTGAATGCTGCATTTTCGCGAAACAAATGAAGCGTTTTTCGCGATTTTCTCGAGACTCGGTTGGCGGATTGACCTGAAATTTTCACAGGTGTGCTAGTCCATGCACGTGTTGGATCAGACAACGTATGGATGCTATTCTTAGACCTCGACCAATGTTGTGTAGGGGCTTTCAAAAGAGGTGTCACGGTCTCATCTTTCCCCTGTGCTCGGATTTCCGGAAGAGCGCACCGGATGACTGAGCACGTTACAGCAATGTGCTTGATTATCCGGCGTGCTGATCTCTCCAGTCGTACACACACGTACGTATGTACATGTATAGGTGTGCATGTGATGTGCACGTACACGTACGCCCATGTACATGAACATGTACACGTACATGTACACTGTTCGTATGTCGCGCGCTGGTACTGGTAGTCAGCGGTTGAGCCATGGTTGAGCTTTGTTGTGGTACATAAGCGAGCGCCCAAATAAAAAGCTACTGCGTAAATGTACAAGTACAGTGTATAATGTTCTGTACGTGGGTGCGCACGACCGTAGGGAGGGGGTGGTTTACAACTGGTGTTCGGCCCGCGTGTTGGCTCTGCCCATGCACGCTTCCAGATATAAACCGGAGCCTTGTGGGATGCCGTGGTCGGTGTCGGTATATGCGGGTGCAGGGGGATGAACGGGCTAGGGCTGAGCGGGGCGGCCAGCCCGGTGCCGACCGTGGTCCACCCACGGCTTGGCTCCTCAGTCCTGGTGGTGTCCTGCCGGCCATCGCGTATCGAGCGGGGGCTTGGTGTGAGGCGCGTGTTTTTTTTCGCATCGGGAGCTGGAGGCGTGGACGAGAATGTAGTGCCTTGTGATGGAGACCTATAGTCCAATAGGTTGAATATATCTCCACACGGAAATTGTAAAGGTGTATAGGTCTCCGCAAGGTTTAGGCCTACACTTAACTAGTATTTGGAAATAACTCAAAAACGGGAAATTTGTGATGGGCAAGAATTAGTCGCAAATTGATGTGTTATATTATGAGTGACATACGGTCCAAATTTCTACCCAGGGAAGTGAATGTGGCTGAAACGGGAGCATTTGTAAAACATCGTTTCTCGTTCGGTTGTATAGTGCACAAGAACAAAGCAATGTTTCCGTGCACAAGGATACACACATGAGTATGTGTGTTTTTTGACTACGCTGTTCTTGACCTGAGACGCGGTCGAACGATAACCCGTGTCCTTTCGTAGGAATCTGTAATGGGAGGACTTGTGTTTTGTTGTCATGTGTTTGAGTATGGGTTTGGTTGGTCTAGTCTAGATGAGTTTGAATTGCGATGCGTTTTGCCTTTGGTTGGTACTGGTAGCTTGCATTATCCAGTGGTTTTTGACATAAGGTTTACTCGGGTTGGGTTGGGTACGTTCGGCAGTGGTTTGGGTTAGCCTGGCTTTGGCTTGGGTTGGGTTTAAGGGGCAGATTAAGCTATTAGATTGATTGGTTGGGCAGGACCGATTTGGGTTAGGGACTTAGGGTGCGGTGATTCGGATTCGCTGTTCTAATTCAGGTAGTTTTAAGTGGTTTATTTAGCTTGAGTTTGATTGGATTGGAATGGGTTTGGTTTGGTTTGGTTGGGTTGGGTTGGAATGGGTTAGGCTTGGTATAATGGTTGAGTTTGGTTTGGTTGGGATGGGACGGGTAGGAATGGGGTTAGGGTTAGGTTGAAATGGGGTAGGCTTGGTATGGATGAGTTTGGTTGGTTGTGATGGGTAGGAATGGGGTTAGGGTTAGGTTGGAATGGGTTAGGCCTATGGATGAGTTTGGTTTGGATGGGACGGGTAGGAATGGGGTTAGGGTTAGGTTGGAATGGGGTAGGCTTGGTAAGGTTGAGTTTGGTTTGGTTGGGACGGGACGGGTAGGAATGGGGTTAGGGTTAGGTTGGAATGGGGTAGGCTTGGTATGGTTGAGTTTGGTTTGGTTGGAATGGGTAGGAATGGGTTAGGGTTAGGTTGGAATGGGGTAGGCTTGGTATGGTTGAGTTTGGTTTGGTTGGGTTGGGATGGGTAGGAATGGGGTTAGGGTTAGGTTGGAATGGGTTAGGCTTGGTATGGTTGAGTTTGATTTGGTTGGGATGGGTAGGAATGGGGTTAGGGTTAGGTTGGAATGGGGTAGGCTTGGTATGGTTGAGTTTGATTTGGTTGGGATGGGTAGGAATGGGGTTAGGGTTAGGTTGGAATGGGGTAGGCTTGGTATGGTTCAGTTCGGTTTGGTTGGGTTGGGACGGGTACGGCAGGAATGGGTTTAGGGTTAGGTAGAGGTTAATGGGGGGTTAATTCGTGGGGGCGATCGACCGAAATCGACCGGTTAGACCTTGTGCACAACTTCGGTCGAGGTAATGCATTTGAGAAGTTAACCCTTCTCCTCCCAGCAGGCATCAAGCCAAGGCAGGAAAGGGCGACCACAGCACCCATCACGTTAAATGTCAATGCCGTAACTGATAACCAGCCCCCTTCCATCCCTCCCGTTACACCAATACACCGTGTACTCGGTTACACGACGAGCCATCTCAGTCCTAGCTCGACGAACCGAACAACCTTCCAATGGCGCTTCCCCAAACGGTCCAACGCCGGGCATCCGTCGCCGTCAATCAAATCTTGAACATTATTGTTGCAGTGGTTGCGGTCGCCTCGGCGGCCGTGGCCGTTGTTGTTCTGCGGTTTTTGTGGTTGCTTTTTGGTACGGTTATTGTTCTCTCTCCCTCTCGCCCGTCGTGATTTTCAGGGCCAAATACTCAGCTACTATTGGATTCGTCTTCGACAAGTACGAGTTATACAACGACTGCCGTGGGTTCGAGTCCAATGTCATGGAGAAATAACAACGCAGTGGCTATTGTTACGGTAGCCGCAGATTTTGTTGCATGGGGTATAAACCCACATGCACAGGCAGCGCCGCCTCAAGCTCGGTACAGGCACAAGAAACTTTTAATTTTCTTTAATTAAACAGTGGCAATAAATAATAACGAATGTATCATGCAAATGCAACTAATCAAGATCAAGCACGACGGCCAGACGGCAGCGTCGCCAGCTAACATCGCGCTTCCAAAGTCAGTGTACACGTCACGGCCTAGTTTCGTGGTTCGATCTGGCATTGTGTCCTCGCGCTTGCGCAGTTGCAGTGCCGTAACTATAGAAAATGGAAGTTGCGTTACGGCTGCCGTAACAATAGCCACTGCGAAAAAAACAAACGCTGTTCGGCCATTCTGTAAAATCTGGTACGGGGGAGGGTAAAGGGAGGGCACCAGCCACGAAAAAGAACGACGCACACCCAACGTGGAATGTTGGCTGGTAACCGACTTCGGCCTCGGTTAAACCATGGAGTTAAACTCATTAAGAGCTTAGCGATGACTGTTTGCGCTGGGCATCAGCGTAGTGGAAATAGCCTACTTAAAGGGGAGCGCCCTGACTGCTTACTGCCGTTCAAGGACATCGTCTGTTGTTGGGAAAACGCAGGCAAGATCCAGGGGCGAACGTCTTACGGGATGTAGGCCGCCGTCTTGATGCAATGTTTGTGCGGGGCTGGGGGACATCCCCTCCACCCCCCCCCCCACCAGCATCGCACCCGCCCTCCGCTCAAGAGAACCGTGAGGAAGAGGATTGGCCGTCCCAACCGCTCTCTCGTCATCTCGTAACTGGGGCGGAAACACAACATCGCTCCCACAGACGTCGTGGCCAGTGCACCCCAATGAGGATTTCGCCTCCACGTAACATTTTCCGAGAGATGAAATTTCTTCTTCTCTCGCATCTTCTTCCTCTCCCCTTCTGCCTCTCTCTCTATCTCTCTCTCTCTCTCTTCTCCTCTCTCTCTCTCCACCCTTTGTCTGCTTTTGATACCTCCACATCGTCGGTTATCCGACTGGCGACTTGCGAGACACACTCGAGTCGGGGACTTTGAAACCAGAAAGTTGACGAGGACGGCGAGGGGGAAACAAACATGCCCAAGTGGCGTAAGAGCGCGGGTCGTGGGTGCCCACACGGCGGGCGTGTTTGCCTTGCGTTGCCCCGGGGCCCCCGTGGCCTACATACACCGCGGCCCACTGCCCAGCCCGCCTGTAGCGGAGCAGAAGCCTCGTAATCGTAGAGTCGGCGTGCGCGGCCCAATTCTCGCATTAAAAAAAAAAAAAGCAACCTCCTGCGCTGTCGCCAAGCCCCCCTGTTTTCCATCGGGAGAGTGGGGGAAGTTTTGAGTTCACAATTTTGTCCGGAGTGTTGGGTCGGGAGTTGGGAGCCAGTTTGATGGAGCCGACCGTGGATTTACGGCGATAGAGCATATAGAGAGCGGATGAGCCCTTACCGAAAACTGCATTCAAAACCTATGGGTGAAAACTGCTGCCGAAACGTGAACGTGTAATGCATTGTATTGTGATCTCTCAATGTTTGACCTGACCGTACAGTGCTCTCGGGAGCCCAGGGGAGAGAGATGGGCCAATTTCCCTTCTCTGTTGGGTCCACAGTTCTCAGGGATGTCAGTGGACGGGGGACGGGGGGCATGTATCAGTATGGCGGGAAAGCACGTGGGGAGAGAGGCCCACAATTTGGGAAAAGCTATAGAGAACGATCTCTCTCCGAGAGATGTTGTCCCAGTAGGGGTGGATAGAAGAAGTCTATCATCAGAAGATGATAGGTAGGTAATATACACCATATTCACCACAATGCACCGCGGCCTTATTACAAGCACGAAAATGCAAACAGCTTCGTACCTTGGCAAGGGGGGAGGGGCGAATCCCACTCCCGCACCCACTCACCCACCCATCGTTGGCTCAGCGAGCGGTTCACTTCGTTCCCTTGCAAAGTTCTGTGGTCCCCACACCTTTCAGTTGGTGTACTTGACAGTCCTGGGGTGGATTTCACAGAGCCTTACGAGGCATCGTAACTCAGCTATCGATTGATGACCCATCGTATGTTTCCATAGGTGATAATGTTTTCTGTATATCTCCCATCGCCTTGCGATTGGTCGTATAAGTTAAAGGCCCGATTCAACATTGGGACGATCGGGTAACATCGATATGCACATTATTTCCGTCTAATTTACACAGTTTGATAGATGTTCACGATAGGATCCTCATGTTGAAATCTTACGGTGTGGGATGCTGTATTTCGAGAAATCTTCACTCAAACATCGACAATAAGTTTATTACTCGTATACTAAACCATTTCTTACACAACAGAACGGTGCGTAACCGTGATGTTTTTTGCAGTTTTCTACTTTCTCAGATCACCATTTGAGGTAAAACATTCGCAGTATTGCATTTTTGGATGATTGTTTTATGGTTTAACACACAAACTCTGGCAATCTTTTGACCTTTACCAATGTTGTATGTGGCCTTTTAAGATGGCTTTGGTGAAACTGACCACTGGTCATGTTGCATTGTTTTGAACGCCGGCTCGGAGGGATGGCAAGCAATCAGTCCATGCATTGCGCCGTTGCATGCGGTGGAGCTAGGGCCGCCTACACTTACCGTCCAATCCCCGCACGAAGGCCGGGGCGAGTTACGGCGATGAGGAGAAAGGAGGCCACGGGTCAGTCAGCCTGCGAGCTGCGCGCGCAGGCCGTATTGGCTGCGGACCGCCAACAGAGGGCGGTATATGGGGTGTATATCCCTTTAATTAAAGCGCGATAATCGTGCGGGCTATTTTTACTTTGGTAAAAAAATAATGTCATCGATGCTTCTTGTCATCGACGGTGGGTCTTTGTTTTTTTTAATAGTGTTTGCCTTAGAACCAGACTGGCAGCTAATGAAAGGACCGTTGGAGACTGCCTGGCGTATGAATTGTGTGCGGTGAGGGGGGAGGGGGGGGGGGTCCCCTTCATTAATAATGATTGAGGTTAGCGTTCATTGCCAAGTTGTCTCAGCTGCTGTTTGATTATTACGCGGACGAAGGAGACGGGCCCGTTCATACATTAGTCATGCCCCCGCCTGGTGGTGGTGGTTGAGGTGGTGGTGGTGGAGGTGGTAGTGGTGGTGGTGGTGGTAGTGGTGGTGGTGGAGGTGGTGGTGGTGGTGGTGGTGGTGGTGGTGGTGGTGGTGGTGGTGGTGGTGGTGGTGGTGGTGGTGGTGAGGGTGGTGGTGGTGGTGGTGGTGGTGGGGTGGTGGTGATGGTGGTGGTGGTGGTGGTGGTGGTGGTGGTGGAGGTGGTGGCGGTGGTGGTGGTGGTGGTGGTGGTGGTGGTGGTGGTGGTGGTGGTGGTGGTGGTGGTAGTGGTGGTTGAGGTGATGGTGGTGGTGATGGTGGTGGTGGAGGTGGTGGTGGTGGTGGTGGTGGTGGTGGTGGTGGTGGTGGTAGTGGTGGTGGTGGCAGTGTGTGTACCCGTGATCGTGTCCCAAACATGTGGATAATTTTTTTTTCTTCGAAATGATAACCTTTGCGATCAAGCGTGGTAAGAGTGCACTCCTAGCTCGGTCGCGATGCCGCGTCTCACCTCTGCGCTTGAAACAGCGAGGAGCGTTGTCTCCGGCGCCTTTCACTTAATGGCGACTCTCAAGGCCGGGGGCAGCGTGCGTTCGTCTCCCGTTCGGCTATCCTGGGGGAGAAATAACCACCGGTGCACCCACACGAACCGGGCAAAATGACCAGCGACTTACAACCGACCTATATGCACAGTTGAAAAAAAAGAATCCAGTCGCTGCACAGTCTCATAGCAAACAACTCTCTCCAACCTTCCCCTTAAAAATACTGGGCAATGTTTATCCAATTATTACTTTTGACTCATAACTGCCGATGGTCAATTGAAGCCAACTGTTGAATTGTATCTGCCGGACCCGACCACAATTTCCTATTGTTTCTGATAAAAAAAAAAACCACCAAGACCGTGACAATGTTCAGTGAACGAATTTTGGCCGCCCCGTTTTGGAGCAAGGTTTTCACATTGCGCCAATCCCCCCCCCATCACCTAGCAAATTGCTTGATGACGAACCCACTGCATGCTTCCTGCGGGTTCCACACACGGGACCACGCGCACTCCCAGCGCGTGTACATATAGGCGCCGCCATCGCCTGCCGGACACCAAGACATCGGTGAAAAAAAAACCCATCACAGGGTTCTACAGCGATCCTTTCACCCAAGGTTTTTTTTACCGTGATCCTTTAACCCAGGGTTCTACCGTGATTCTTTAATTCAGGGTTCCGCGATTCTTTAACCTAGGGTCCTACCGTGATCCTTTAACCCATGGTTCTACCGTGGTCCTTTAACCGGGGTTCTACCTGGGTCCTTTAAAGCAGGATTCTACCGTGATACTTTAACCCAAGGTTCTACCGTGATTCTTAACCCAGGGTTCTACCGTGGTCCTTTAACCCAAGGTTCTACCGTGACCCTTTAACCCAAGGTTCTACCGTGGTCCTTTAACCGGGGTTCTACCGTGGTCATTTAACCAGGGTTCTACCGTGGTCCTTTAAATCAGGATTCTACTGTGATACTTTAACCCAGGGTTCTAACGTGATCCCTTAACCCAGGATTATACCGTCCTTTAACCCTACCGTGATCCCTTTTACCCAGAATTCTACCGCGATCCTTTAACCCAATGTTCTACCGCAATCCTTTAACCCAAGGTTCTACCCTGATTCTTTAACCCAGGGTTCTACCGCGATCCTTCCCAGGATCTACCGTGATCCCTTAAACGAGTTCTACCGTGATCCTGTAATATTCTCTTAGTCGTGTTCCCCATTATCCGCATTAAGATAAAACGAATTCCCAAACTTTGAAGTCCTCCTTCGAAACCACACCAATAATCGTTGCTATAAGTTCTACTTTTAGTTTGCTCCAGAATGGTGATAGCCTAATAGTATTTCTGTCAAATATGCGCTGCCGTCATTAAACAGCGTTTGATTTCTCTCCTACTGGAGTATTTAAATCACAGTTCATTAATTTCCGAGCGGCAACACTGAATGATTAATGGAAGGATATTGGGAGAGGAATATTATGCAGGCGAAGGCCTCTTTGAATCAATGCTTCCGAGAATGCGGTGTGAATATGGCAACCTTGCGCCCTAGTGAAGCCGGTCCGACACCATGCTCCCCGCACTACACTGCGAATGAAAAGGGCAAGTCTTTGAATCTACATTTTGAGCATGCGTTGATCTGACTGTTAACTGTTTAATATGTTTTTAAGACCAACTTTCGGATCTGGCTGGTCAGAGTCGATCACAAACTGACCAGGGGCCAATTCCATAGAGCAGCTTAATAAAGATAAAGCCCCTACACAACATTGGTTGAGGTCAAAGAATAGCATCCATACGTTGTCTGATCCAACATATGCATGAAATAGCACACCTGTGAAAATTTCACCTCAATCCCCCAACCGAGTCTCTAGAAAATCTGAAAACCGCTTCATTTGTTTCGCGAAAATGCAGCATTCTACGCCGTACTGTTCCGAAAATAGTTTAGATCTTGGTGATACGTAAACGATTTCTTTTACTCTTTTCTCCCCCCCCCCAAAAAAACACATTTTAGACAGAAACATTTCAGTGCGAGGTTAACCATCTTCAAACTGTATAAGTTTCATGTTAATCTGTGCACATTTCTGTTTTTCCTTCTTACCAACGTTGTGTTGGGGCTTTAAGCGCCGAAATTTGCTACAGCACAAAATGAATCACATAAGCAAGATCACTTTGCCACCCCCGAACTTAACCTGTGTTTCATGCTGGGTTAAGAATAGTTGAATAAATATAAGAAGCAATTTACATCACTTCATATTGTGCTTTGTACTCTTGTATATACGGGAAAGAGTTTTCACACTGAGCAGATTTTCACGCTTAAAGCCCCTACACAACATTTTGTAAAATCAGATATTTTCACAGATTTACATAAAACGTATACAGTTTGAAGATGGTCATAATAGAAATATTAACTGAAATATTTCTAACTAAAATGCTGTATATTTTTTAGAAAAGAGTAAAAGAAAATAGATTACGTCTCACCCCTGTAGTTCTAAACGATTGTTCGGAACAACACGTTGAATGCTGCATTTTCGCGAAACAAATGAAGCGGTTTTTAAAGATTTTCTCGAGACTCGGTTGGCGGATTGAGCTGAAATTTTCACAAGTGTGCTATGTCATGCATATGTTGGACCAGACAACGTACGGATGCTATTCCTTGACCTCGACCAATGTTGCGTTATCCCTTTTAAGCGGCTGTATGAAAATTGGCCCCAGACCAAGACATTGTTTGGTCGGCGATTTGGCCCAGCGTTTCCCGGCGTTTTTGCTTTGCAGCGTTCAACCATGGTTCAACCAACAGCCGTGCCTGATATTTCAATTCCCATCGGGGTAGAGCATTAAGCCACCAGCCAACCACCAGCAGTTACCCATACTCCCTCCAGCTCCCTTCTCTCTCTCTGTCTCCCCCTTCTCTCTCTCTCTGTCTCCCTCTCTGTCTCCCCCTCTCTGTCTCTCTCTCTCTCCCCCCTCTCTGTCTCCCTCTCTCACTCCCTCTCTCCAGTCTGTCGCTCCTTACCGTGACGTCACGGCCCGCGCACCCGCAGCGTCATTTAATTTGGCAAAGCAAATAGCCCGCTCATTCTATTACAGGGCCGGGGATCAGGGACCGGGGCGGGCTGGACCGATCCCGGTAAGCCCAAGAATAATACACGGCTAGACGAGCAGACATCCCATCAAGAATGATCGTCTGCAAAGTCATTAACACCGGCCCAGGAGATGGAGG
>OX465105.1:22416051-22417582 GCA_949987565.1 Luidia sarsii | reverse complement strand
TTTCTTCATCTGTATCTTACCTACTCCTAGATCCTCCTCCACGCCGAAAGTGATTAGGGTTAAGGTGGGAGGTACGAGTGCCGTGCGGTCGGACCGGGCCACCCGGAGGCACACTCTGACACTTGTTCAAGCCCCCGGGGGAGAGGTCGAAAAAACGGGGGAGGAGGAGGAGGAGGAGGAGGAGGGGGAGGAGGAGGAGGAGGAGGAGGAGGAGAGGGGGTGGGGGATAAGATCTGATACGAGGTGTGTTCACCTCTTGATGGGATTTCTTGGCTTTTTTTGTTGAGACGGGGGCGAGGGAGAGAGGTGCTGGATAAGGGAGTGGATCGCCCTATGGCGCGAGCCATGCCGGCGTGCTAAGCCAGTCACACCGAGCGGCCGGAGAGCGAGGTGTCACCGTGTGAAACACAATAGCGCCCGCCTGAATAGCAATGGGGAGTACGGTGGAGGGAGGGGGAGAGAGAGAGAGAGAGAGAGAGTGGCAAGGGGTGGCTCGCTTTAGCTGGGACGCCATCACAGCTAGCTCCAGGCGTGCGCCTATGTGTGTGATGGGCAAACTTCGTTCGAGCGTCCAAATCACGGTCACGATAGTTAATGCGTCCAGCCACACCCTATACCCCTGGTAAATTTTGGAGGGCTTCTCCCATTTTCTTTTTGTGGGTGCACACGGCTCGCCTAATAATAATAGAAGAGTACCTTTCTCCCCCCAGTAATATGAGAAGGCTGCCCCTTAGCGACCAGTGGACACCATTTATTGCATGAATTGCATATAAGAATCACCAGAACTGAAGGGGTTTCCTGAAAGGGAAGCGTACAATCACCAAGGCCTTTCAGGGTTTCAGCAAATTCCCAACTCGCCCGTATCCTCTAACTCTTACTCATCGCTGCTATCATCAAAAATGGATGGCCAACGGTTATTCTTCCAAAAAATATGATTGCGCATCGCATTTTCTGCCTGGGCCGATTGTCAGCCGTACCGTCTTAAATATGGGCTAACGATGTGCACTTTCTTACCCAGTCGCATCATTGTGTGACACGTTTGGGTGAATATTTCAGACGGGCCCACTGAGGGTGTCGTGCCGCTACCCTTCTCATTGTTACCCGCAACCGTGGACGGGCGAGCTCCATGACCCGACACGGCCAAGGTGAGAACGATTCTTTATACGGGATCCTGGGGACGCCGTTATATATGTCCGCGCGTCCCAACATAATTATGATGAATGTCGGTTCACATGAACTGGGTTAAACCCGAGACGGCACCGAGGTATAACAGCCATCGTATATTATCCACTTGTCAGCTTTGGTCGGAGGACTATTGCATCGCACGTCAATACATCAAGTCCTTTCTCGGGGACAAAGTCGGGTTCGCGCGTCCTATCCGTGCCACGGGTATCTGGGTTGTACTGTTAAAGTTCAGGTCTTGCCGAAGTGTATACGGACCGCTACCGAACCAACGTTTCCGCAATGGCATCGACCGAAAGCGCTTCCATTTCTGTTATACCAAAGATCGAAATTGTGACCCGGCACAGCA
>OX465105.1:22388551-22411051 GCA_949987565.1 Luidia sarsii | reverse complement strand
GGCCAGGGTCTTGGGCCAGGGTCTTGGGCGAGGGTCTTGGGCCAGGGTCTTGGGCGAGGGTCTTGGGCCAGGGTCTTGGACCAGGGTCTTGGGCGAGGGTCTTGGGCGAGGGTCTTGGACCAGGGTCTTGGGTGAGGGTCTTGGGCGAGGGTCTTGGGCCAGGGTCTTGGGCGAGGGTCTTGGGCGAGGGTCTTGGGCGAGGGTCTTGGGCGAGGGTCTTGGGCGAGGGTCTTGGGCGAGGGTCTTGGGCGAGGGACTTGGGCGAGGGTCTTGGGCGAGGGTCTTGGGCGAGGGTCTTGGGCCAGGGTCTTGGGCGAGGGTCTTGGGCGAGGGTCTTGGGCGAGGGTCTTGGGCGAGGGTCTTGGGCGAGGGTCTTGGGCGAGGGACTTGGGCGAGGGTCTTGGGCGAGGGTCTTGGGCGAGGGTCTTGGGCCAGGGTCTTGGGCGAGGGTCTTGGGCGAGGGTCTTGGGCCAGGGTCTTGGGCGAGGGTCTTGGGCGAGGGTCTTGGGCGAGGGTCTTGGGCGAGGGTCTTGGGCCAGGGTCTTGGGCCAGGGTCTTGGGCGAGGGTCTTGGGCGAGGGTCTTGGGCGAGGGTCTTGGGCGAGGGTCTTGAGCGAGGGTCTTGAGCGAGGGTCTTGGGCGAGGGTCTTGGGCGAGGGTCTTGGGCCAGGGTCTTGGGCGAGGGTCTTGGGCGAGGGTCTTGAGCGAGGGTCTTGGGCCAGGGTCTTGGGCGAGGGTCTTGGGCGAGGGTCTTGGGCGAGGGTCTTGGGCCAGGGTCTTGGGCCAGGGTCTTGGGCCAGGGTCTTGGGCCAGGGTCTTGGGCGAGGGTCTTGGGCGAGGGTCTTGGGCGAGGGTCTTGGGCAAGGGTCTTGGGCCAGGGTCTTGGGCCAGGGTCTTGGGCCAGGGTCTTGGGCCAGGGTCTTGGGCCAGGGTCTTGGGCGAGGGTCTTGGGCCAGGGTCTTGGGCGAGGGTCTTGGGCCAGGGTCTCGGGCAAGGGTCTTGGGCGAGGGTCTTGGGCCAGGGTCTTGGGCGAGGGTCTTGGGCGAGGGTCTTGGGCCAGGGTCTTGGGCGAGGGTCTTGATGTTGCCTGCTGAGGGGCTGCACAGAGCTGGCTGAGGCGGGTGATGCAAGGCCTGTCCGGCAGACATGCACTGAGCTCTGTGGCATGTCAAAGCAGGCGCGCACCATAACGATTTAGACGCCTGGAAGGCAGAGTGCACATTATGTGCATTAGCAATAGCGATGCAGTGTGCAGTAGCCTGAGACACCCCTCTCCACCTCCTCCTCTCTCCCCACCCCTCCCCACGGCCAAGACAAACCGTCTACCAACCAAGCGTGTGCACGTCGGCAGGAGGACAGAAATATATCCGCAAATCAATTTTTTTCAAACCAGTTAAGGGCCGACGCCTTGCAGAACGCAGACTCCTGTGCAAGGTCAAGGGAGTACCGGCATTCTGACACCGGGGCGGAAAACATTCACCGAGCAGATTTCAAGAGGGGGGAGGCGGAGTTTAGGTCGGGAGGAGGCACCGGCGGGGGTAATTAGACATACAGGCGTGTTCACTTGCCTCGCGGGCCACGACAACTCAAGGCCACGTAGTTTCCTTCCCAATTTGCTACGGAACAACAACCGACAACAACACCCACCGACGACAAAGACGACAAAGACGACAAAGACGACGACGACGACAACAACAACAACAACGGCAAAACAACAACAACAACAACAACAACAACAACAGCAACAACAGCAACAACAACATCAACAGCAGCAACAACAATAACAGCAACAACAACAACATCAAGAGCAGAAACAACAGCAACAACAATAACAGCAACAACAACAACATCAAGAGCAGAAACAACAGCAACAGCAGCAGCAACAGCAACAACAACAACACCAAGAACAACAATAACAGGAGCAAAAACAGCGACAACAACAACAGCAAAACAACAACAACAACAACAACAACAACAACAACAACAACAACAACAACAACAGCAAAACAACAACAACCGCAACAACAACAACAACAACAACAACAACAACAACAACAACAACAACAACAACAACAACCCCGACAACCACGACAACCACGGTTATAATTCACCCACTATTCGTGCATGTAATCATCGCTGCCATTCGTGCACGATGGCATCGCAGTGTTAGGGGGTGATATCAGCGGAAAGCAGGAATGCAATCTCTCCAGGTAATCATGACCAATTTGAAATGCATACAGTTCCATTTCTCGATAATGTACAACGCCTCTGCGCTGTGCACCGTAGAGAATGTTGGGCTATGGGCCTTCTCCCAGGACATTTGTCTAGCGTTGAACACAACATCAACTGCTCAACATTATTGGTCAATGATCGTAAATCACAAGACTGAGGTGGATTTCACAAAGCCTTGCGATGCATCGTAACTCAATTTAAAGTTGATAACCCGTCGTAACTTTGTATGGGTCATATGGTTTCTGTGCATCTCCCATCCTCTTGCGATTGATCGTAAGTTACGACGAGTTTCGTGAAATCGACCACAGAACTCACATGGACACGATTTCTCCACAGCCAGTATATCTACTTGATATTTCTTCAAGAATGTTTATGCATCATGTTTTATTGTTGTACTAATAAGACAGAAAGTGCTACCTGTAGACTAACACGGCTATAATATGCGCATCATGATTTCTCATGAAACCAAGTTTTGAAGTGTTGTGTATACGATTTGCTGAACATTGTCCGGTCCCATTTTCACACTCGGTTGAGATGGGTACATGGGTATCACATACAATAGATATGGGGAAAATGGGCTTTGCGCGGCTGCGAAAAAGACTACACCCTCGCCGCGTCGCCGAACCCACGCCGCCATCTTGACCTTGAAGCGGGAGCGTGCGCGCTACATAAATAGGTCTCCCGGCAGCGGCGTTTGGCGCCCAACGCGCGTGCTTCGTAGACTCCCCGTCAAGCATCGCTGACCGCTGGCGACCGGCGCTGCCTCGCGCGGCGGAAGACAGTCAGCCGATCGATGGACCACGTGCCGTGACTGGTATCCTGTCTCCCCCGCAAGGCGCGCAGGTGCCCCCTTTCCCACGATGTGCCGGCGCACAGGTTTGCCCCTGAACCAGAAATTCTGTTTTTTTTGTTTCGCCCCCAAAAAGGTCGATAGTCTTTCTCGGAAAGAAAGCTAGGATGTTGTGTGGTGTTTCACAAGCATTTTAATATTTTTGGGTCTGAATATTAATTTACTATTGGTCAAAACATAGCCCCATAGCTTGGAGTGTGTTTGTCAGAAATCAATTAGAAACATTTCAGATAACACCAGACCAAGTGTTAGGCGAATGATTTTGCCCGGCACCTATTTGCACAGTGTGTGAATGGTGGAGTCTATACAGGTTTTTTCCAACATTAAAAATGCACAGGAACGCGCTGACACAAAGGCCGTATACAGTCATAGCCCTACCGAAGGTACCTTTGGACACGGCCATTGGCTTTATTAGTTAAATGTTCTCATTGGGTTGAGTCGACGTTTTTTTTCTGGCCAACCTTTCCGAAAACAACGCAGACCGGTGACTCGCTGATGAGTGCATGCACTGCCAGCCCAACGTGTCTCTACCGACGCGCATCGCTGCCAACTTACAGTCGTCTCAGAGAAACTGACACACCTCCCCCCAATGAACGCCCACCTCCCTCCATGCCCCAGTGCAGTGGTCACGGTAAGCGGGGAAGACCCACCACGCTCCAATGATCTCCACCCAGCACTTCTAAACATCGATGGTATAGTTGAAATGCAGCAGCATCCAGAGTACACTAACGTTGAGTTGCTGGTTCTTTTCAGAGCCTGTACTCCTTCTGTACTGGTTCTTTTCAGAGCCTGTACTCCTTCTCTTAAGAGATGATGCACATGGTGTCACCGCAAATCTCCTACTTTGTCTCAGAGAAGCAAAGTGGTCTGACGTTTCGACCTTATAGGAGGTCTTTACTTAAAGGCAGGATTGAGGGTCGCTTTGAGGCGGTTCAACGCCCCAACAAAAAAACAAGAATTACCCCCCCCCCCCACCACCACTCCCCGTAGCGAGGCAAAGCTGTAAAAGAACAAGCGAGGAAGTAGACCAAAGCAACTGAGGCGAACCACGCCGTCTCTTCCCAGGTGTCAGGGATGGAAACTCGCCGTTCTCCCCCCCCGGGGCGCTCAGTTTTGATCTTATCCGGTCAGGCCTGAGTTAACCGGCGGTGACTGGCGACGAGGCCCCGTTTGGCCCGGCAGGCTTGCGTGCCCGCGCTGTGCCTTACCGCGGCAGCCCACGACTTACTACAGTATACCCTGCACCAACTCGCCCCGCGGCCAAATCGAGTCAGTAGCTCGCGTCCACCCGAGAGAACGCCCCCAGCAATGCGACGCTACACTGGAGCCTACTCTCTCTCTCTCTCCCTATATAATCCTCTGGCAGACATGTCCCCCTTTCATTTTCATAACCAGTTTTCCCGCTCAGCGACTCCAAAGTGGCATGAATTTCCTGGGGGCGTCTTGTGACTCGACGTGTTGGTGCGACAGCGGATTTACTTTTTTGTTGTCTGATGCAACCACCGCACGGCGTAACCCGTCTTCAAAAGGCCCGGGCGTGCGCTAACACTTGGGGGAGCTGAGGGAGGGGAGGTATAGCGTAGGGTTCACGCGGGGACAACCATCCAAATAGGAGGATTGTCAACGGGCCATTGGCCTGCACCCCGGCGGTGATCCCGCCGATAAGGTCGGTGGTGGGCTCACGCTGACTTCCCTGTGATGTACGGCACTTTGCCGACATTTAAGTACCACACCCATGGATTACATACTTCTTGGGCGGAGTTGACAAATTGCTCCAAACCGTATACTTACGGCACACCGATATAACATTCGAACCCTCCCCCCCCAAAAAAAAAAAAATGAAAGAACGCAACTTTTAGAACGAAAAAATGCACTGTGTGGTCCCCAAACGGATGTAAGCGAGTGGATACGATTTTCTGACTGAGTGTTGGAAGCATTTCATCAAGTTTCACTTTACTAAAACGTGTGACACCAGACAATTTATTCATTTATTTGATTATTGGCCAAAACCAACAGTGGCCAAGCCACCAATTACAGGAATGAAAGAATTTGAATTGAAAACATAAATAATGTAATATGCAAACATAACTATATACATTTCCTTACACAAGTTACATATAGATTGAAATACCATATAACAAAGTGGTGAGTAAAACACCTTAAAAGAACTACAATGAGTATGGAACAAACCAATACAAAACACATTCCAGTACAAGATGACGCTTTAGAGAACTTGGGACTTGAATAAGTTACGAAATACAAAATTAGAGTTTATGAATGGTGACTAGTCACCAGAACCCCCCCCCCTCCCCACCCTGAAGCAATCAAGTTGGCCCGCCCTAACTGAAAATAATTACATCAAGCATTATCGGCTATAATATAGCAGCAGTATCATCATAAACTATACGGTAGGCTTTCGTCACGCTAACCCAATGTGGGCTAATGATAGAATTGATGAAATTGAACACCGTCGTCCCAGCCGTCCACGTTCGGCGCAGCTGTCTGTCCTGCAAAATGGTTTAAATAACCCGAAGTGGGCACATTTTTCGTCTTTTATCTGCCGCATTTTGATATTAACATGACCAAAAATCCATAGCTCTGCCATGCGGAATGTATACAACAGATGCGAGAACTGTGTGTCAGAATGCAGTCTTGTATTCAATGATTGTCCAAGGTTTTTTTAATTGATATCTGAAATTCATTGTTATATTCTAGTAATACTCACAGTGTTCCGTGTGTTAAAGATATTACAACTTCGGACTGATTTCCTGCGATATTAAGATGGCTCACACGAGGTAATTTGTTTTTCTATAGGCCTACATTACACGTACGTACATTTTACAAGTACGACGATATGACCACAGTCTTTCCAATGGAGAATCAAGAACATACTAACATTTAGAGGATCCGACTGCTACATTGACATTCTGTGAATTCAATATATATATTTGCTTTGATTATTTATAGTCACACGGAAACTCCAGGGGAATTAAAGGGTTTTATTCGTATGATGAATAGGCCTAGATATAAAGGTATGGTTTTTCACGAAATAGATACGGCTGAAGTAATGGTTCGTGTATTAGGTGTGAACGTTAAAGGCGTACAATTCAGGCTACAGTGTTCTTTTCATTCTGATTTCGGATAACATTATAAACATGACTGTGCAGTTTGTTTAATTCAATATACTTTTAAGAATTCAGTAGTTTTTTCAAAGTCATTTCCTTTACTCGTGCTTCACATTCGGTTTCTTTTGGGTTTGTATGTAAATTTTGTCCTCTTGACCTGAGAAAATGGTTGCCAATGAAATTGAATTGAATAGACCGATTGCGCGACCACTGTTTACTTGCCATTGCTATAGTGGGTATTTTTTCATCTCATTTGGCACAGAGAAGCGATGGAAATGTACAAAGAAGATTTTGGACAATATATTTTGGACAATATTCTTTGCTCATTTGCACTCCTGTTCTGCACAATATGAGATGCAAAAATACCCACTATAGGTCACGTGATGGCATGTCACCATTGGTCGCGCAATCGGTCTATTGAATTGAATTGAATTGAATTGAATTGAATCGAATCGAATCGAATCGAATCGAATCGAATCGAATCGAATCGAATCGAATCGAATCGAATCGAATGGAATGGAATGGAATTGAATTGAATTGAATTGAATTGAATTGAATTGAATCGAATCGAATCGAATCGAATCGAATCGAATCGAATCGAATCGAATCGAATCGAATTGAATTGAATTGAATTGAATTGAATTGAATTGAATTGAATTGAATTGAATTGAATTGAATTGAATTGAATTGAATTGAATTGAATTGAATTGAATTGAATTGAATTGAATTGAATTGAATTGAATTGAATTGAATTGAATTGAATTGAATTGAATTGAATTGAATTGAATTGAATTGAATTGAATTGAATTGAATTGAATTGAATTGAATTGAATTGAATTGAATTGAATTGAATTGAATTGAATTGAATTGAATTGAATTGAATTGAATTGAATTGAATTGAATTGAATTGAATTGAATTGAATTGAATTGAATTGAATTGAATTGAATTGAATTGAATTGAATTGAATTGAATTGAATTGAATTGAATTGAATTGAATTGAATTGAATTGAATTGAATTGAATTGAATTGAATTGAATTGAATTGAATTGAATTGAATTGAATTGAATTGAATTGAATTGAATTGAATTGAATTGAATTGAATTGAATTGAATTGAATTGAATTGAATTGAATTGAATTGAATTGAATTGAATTGAATTGAATTGAATTGAATTGAATTGAATTGAATTGAATTGAATTGAATTGAATTGAATTGAATTGAATTGAATTGAATTGAATTGAATTGAATTGAATTGAATTGAATTGAATTGAATTGAATTGAATTGAATTGAATTGAATTGAATTGAATTGAATTGAATTGAATTGAATTGAATTGAATTGAATTGAATTGAATTGAATTGAATTGAATTGAATTGAATTGAATTGAATTGAATTGAATTGAATTGAATTGAATTGAATTGAATTGAATTGAATTGAATTGAATTGAATTGAATTGAATTGAATTGAATTGAATTGAATTGAATTGAATTGAATTGAATTGAATTGAATTGAATTGAATTGAATTGAATTGAATTGAATTGAATTGAATTGAATTGAATTGAATTGAATTGAATTGAATTGAATTGAATTGAATTGAATTGAATTGAATTGAATTGAATTGAATTGAATTGAATTGAATTGAATTGAATTGAATTGAATTGAATTGAATTGAATTGAATTGAATTGAATTGAATTGAATTGAATTGAATTGAATTGAATTGAATTGAATTGAATTGAATTGAATTGAATTGAATTGAATTGAATTGAATTGAATTGAATTGAATTGAATTGAATTGAATTGAATTGAATTGAATTGAATTGAATTGAATTGAATTGAATTGAATTGAATTGAATTGAATTGAATTGAATTGAATTGAATTGAATTGAATTGAATTGAATTGAATTGAATTGAATTGAATTGAATTGAATTGAATTGAATTGAATTGAATTGAATTGAATTGAATTGAATTGAATTGAATTGAATTGAATTGAATTGAATTGAATTGAATTGAATTGAATTGAATTGAATTGAATTGAATTGAATTGAATTGAATTGAATTGAATTGAATTGAATTGAATTGAATTGAATTGAATTGAATTGAATTGAATTGAATTGAATTGAATTGAATTGAATTGAATTGAATTGAATTGAATTGAATTGAATTGAATTGAATTGAATTGAATTGAATTGAATTGAATTGAATTGAATTGAATTGAATTGAATTGAATTGAATTGAATTGAATTGAATTGAATTGAATTGAATTGAATTGAATTGAATTGAATTGAATTGAATTGAATTGAATTGAATTGAATTGAATTGAATTGAATTGAATTGATTGAATTGAATTGATTGATTGATGTTTGATTGATTGATTGTTGTGATTGATTGTTGATTGGTTTGATTGGTTTGTTGGTTGTGATTGATTGGTTTGTTGGTTGGTTGGTTTGTTGTGTTTGTTTGGTTGATTGGTTTGATTGTTGATTGATTGATTGTTTGTTTGAATTTGATTGTTTGATTGGTTTGAATTGATTGAATTGAATTGAATTGAATTGAATTGAATTGAATTGAATTGAATTGAATTGAATTGAATTGAATTGAATTGAATTGAATTGAATTGAATTGAATTGAATTGAATTGAATTGAAATGAATTGAATTGAATTGATCACCAATGCAGAGTATTAATGGCTACATGCATCTGTGAATTCCTCCATCCTTAAAACATATTCCCTAAGTAACAATGTAGCCTACAGTGTTTAGAAAGTTATGTTCTTGTCACTGGGGTGGGCAGATACAGTCACTCGATGCATCGGGTAACTGAAATGCAGACATCAGGGCGCTCTTGCCACTGGGTGATGATTGCAAATGCAGACTCGTCCATGATCAAATTTTGTTTCCACTTGTCCAGCCCGACACTCGGTACAGTGTAAGCGGACGGGGAGCTGTTTTGAGAGAAAAAGGTCGCGCCAAAGGTGACCCCTCCCCCCGAATAAGAGACGAAACGATGTCAGTTTTGGCTGCTAATTTGTACGTGTCTGGCGATCGCATAAGGGGACAAATGAGGCACAAAGTAGCAACATGAAGAGTACAGAGGCTGATGACGTAGCCGGGTTGTTGGAGCTTTGACTGAATCGCTCCGCTATACCAGCGCGCTCCGTCAGCGCAGCATGTGCAATACGCATCTCCCCCGCCGATCTTCCCTCCCCCAACGACCCTGCCACATGTTCCCCCATATACGCCCCTCAAACATCCACCCTTGCCCGTAATCACCAAAATATGTAGGCCTTTGACAATCTCCCATTCAATGGGGGCAGCAAATCCGGAGCTTGGACAAGATTTAACCCCGTCGAACCCCTCCCCCCCTGTTCCCCACCCCCCTCCTGCCACCCAATCCCCTAGCGATCCCGTCTGATCGCATTTTAGTGGACCGGGCCTAGTGTCGACGCTAAGCCCTTTGAATTCCCTACAAATTGAGGTGGCGCCGCGATCGCACTTGAACTGGCGCACGGAGCGCTACTGGGGGGGATGGCCGAAAATTACGCCGCGTGTCAATCGCATATTGGATCTGCCGTCCCATGCCAAAGTTCCAAGGTCTCAGGAGGAGTGGGGGAGGGAGGGAGGGGGAGGTTAGGTGGCGGGGGATCGGTTGTTCCTGCGTACATGCCCGTGTGGTGTGACCGCTGTCATCCCTTTGGTACAATCCCTTCTCTGTGAATGAGTATGGCTGTGAACGGGGAACCCATATAAGGCTTGTTCCTGTAGTATCGATCCACAGTGGCGTCGATGCCAATCACTGTGTACACGTTGAGGTGGATCTGGCGTCGCCCGACTGATAACCCCAGGTTTCTGTGATTGGGTACATACATTGTAGGCCTGGGCAAATTCTCTAAACATCTGAGGTGCTTTACTGTGGGTGTAGTGCGGTTCTGGTACATTGCGCCCTGCCGGCACTTTTGTCGAGTTCAAAAGTCTCCATTTGACTTCACTGCACGTCTTCCAACGCTTCCATGGACGACGGACTCCATGTTTCAGTTGGGGTATACTGTCCCCGTTCTAGTTCAGTATCCGCAGCGCAGGACTTACGTCCAATACAGTCTACCCCAGAAAGCGCGGTTTAGGACCATTGCCGTCCCCATTTTCAACCGGCGATTCTTTCTGATTGAGCTGGTGGGCACGTGGTCGTATTCCGGTGTGATGGTGACGTGTGCACGTGGCCTATGCAGATGCCTTAATAATACAAAGCCTGAGAAAGGTATCTCTCATGGTTGCTCTATCCAGAGGTCATTTTATCATTGTATGCTGCACTTCGAAAAGAGTGGAGTAAAAACGCTCGCCAAACTCAAAACTTTGATCTGAAATGTTGCAGTTTGTTTTCGACGTTGACCGTCAAAATCCCGCAGTTGGCCATTCATTAAACCAATGGGGATAATGTTATCTGTAAGGAAATTCAAAATGGTGGTTGAATATTGTCCATCATTATTAAGCATCAGTGCAGACGAGTAATGAAGTACCGAAAACCGGGGAGGAAATGTCCAATTACTTGTGTGGACACTGGCTATAAATAAAAGAACGTTCATTAATAGTTAAAGTAGTAACAAAAGTAGTGTCAGTGTCAGTGTCAGTGTCAGTGGACGTCAGTCTCAGTGTCAGTGTTAGGGTTAGTTAGGGTTAGGGTTAGTTAGGGTTAGTGTTAGGGTCTCTGACCTCGTTTCTATTTGAATTACCGAAGCCTATACCCTGATGATGTGCGATTGTGCATGGATCGCCTTTCCCCCCGCGTCACCCGGCATTTCTCATGCGATCTCCCGTGCGGAGCCAATCAGTCAGTTCCAAGACCCGCAAGTCGACGATTGTCATGGGCAGTTCAGAGAGCCATTTTTCTTTTCGATGGCGGCTGGTCGGTAACCCTTCATCCTGGCCCTCCCCACACTCGTTTGGTGTGTGTGTGTGTGTGTGTGTGAGAGAGGGGGGGTTACCGTTGTAAAAATGGAGTAGTGCTAAGCCCTTAATGGCCAGCAGTTCAAAGGCAATTCAGCTCGGCTTTAGTTTAACCCTCCCTAAAAAAAAGACCCATTCCAGTATGACGACTGATGCCCATGACCTAGTTTCTAGTCCCTCTACAACCCCGACCTCACCCCGACCCCCCCCCCCCCCCCCTCCCCCGTAAGTGTGTTGACGTGTGTAGCGTGTAATAAGTACCATCAGTGGACCTGCTCGCCTGGTCAAACGCTCAAGTACATGGACAGAGACCGCGCCAATGACCATTTCTTCTTCTTCATTTCCCAACGAGAGTCACATTCCACATTCCGCCTTGAATTCCGCTCGGAAAAGGGGTGATGGGGAAGGGGCCTCAGCACACCAGAATTCCTCGGGATCTGACTGGGAGTGGATTATTTCAGGTTTTGCCGGGATATATCTCGACAGATCCCATCTCCTCGGACGTGGTGTGGGGTTATTTGTGTGCCTCTGATACACGATCGATTTCGTTCCCCTGATTGCGTGTGCTGATGAAATTAGTCTCCAAGCGCTCGCATCTGGTATTCGTACGATACTTTTCATTATCGCTATTATTGTGGGTTTTTTTTCAATAGGCATGTCGCGATATCATGTTTACGATATTTTGTCTTTTGTTGTGTGCATTCATAATTATGCTTATTGTGGCTTTTATGCTGTGAAGGTATATTGGGTTCATACACTTACTTTCTTGAATTACCTGATATCAGGACTATAGTGTTTTGTGGCAGCACGAGGGAGATCTACTAAACAGTGATTGTGTTCGAGTTTCTGGTCATCCGTCAGGGGTGCGATCACATTGCCTCGTGAAATGAAATGAAGTGCAATGGATGGGATGGAATGGAATGTGATGGGATGAAATGGGATGGGATGGGATGAAATGGGATGGAATGGAATGGGATGGAATGGGATGGGATGAAATGGGATGGGATGGAATGTGATGGGATGAAATGGGATGGGATGGGATGGAATGGAATGTGATGTGATGTGATGGAATTGGATGGAATGGAATGGAATGGAATGGAATGGGATGGAATTGGTTAGAACTGAATGGGATGGAATGGAATGGAATGAAACGGATGGGATGGAATGGAATGGAATGGAATGGAATGGGTGGGATGGGATTGGATGGGATGGATGGGATGGAATGGAATGGAATGGGATGGAATGGAATGGAATGAGATGGAATGAAATGAAATTAAATGGAATGAAATGGGATAGGATGGGATGAAATGGGGTGGGATGGGATGGAATTGAATGGGATGGGATAAAATTGGATAAAATGGAATGGGATGGAATGGAATAGAATGGAATGGGACGGGATGGGATGGAATGGGATGGAATGGAATTGAATGAATGTAATTAATGGAATAGGATGGGATGGAATGGAATGGCTCCTTATACACGGTGTTTATGCATAAAATCGGTCTCCGTAGACGACTTGAAGTCAAAGTGCCAAATGGTGCCCGGTTCATTAGATTCGAGGCGGTTTTTTTTTTTTGGGGGGGAAGGACATTGCTACCGAGCTATGACTGAAATAGAATTCAGCATTGATCCGCCGGACACAGAAGTGGTATTGCAGACGCTTTCGTGCCGAGCTGTGTAGCTCTCGAAGCTCTCATAATCAGATTCGATACGACTTGGACATTGTGCACGGTGGAATCGCATCAGGAATGTTTGCGGTGACACCATGAAAGTCCCAACTCTTCCGACAAGGACCGCGGCTCTGAGACGGGCTGGTACCTGTACGTAACTCAATAATCAGTTGTGGCGGAGAACCCGTTCCAACAGAATGTTCGCGATGGGTGACATCCACGCGTCCGAAAGAGAGTGTCTCGTAGGAGAATGCCGTCTCTCCTGCATCTAACTGTAGCGCCACCTTTTCACCACCGAAGTCGCGCTCGCTATAGATGCATGCGTTAGATTCTCCACGGTCTTGAAGAGGCGCCTATATTGAGCTTACCCGCGGTCGTATGCGAACCGTTATTGTGACGGTGAAGGACCCAGTGGATGAATTTAATATATCAATTTTTTTGTATAAAGTGAGGACACAAAGCGTGGACAAATACGATGCCACACTGTTTGTTTATACTTTTTTCCCCCACCCCCATGTGAAAGAATGATTGGACTTGATTAGAGAATGTGTGCTTAAAGAGATTAGACGCTCGACCTCCATCGTGGAGTGACACCACAATGGACGTGCTACAGCCGGGCAGGGTTACCACGCAAGGCCAAGGTCGCCAGATCATCTCGGGTTTAATTGGATAGCGGTTACAAAAGCCGGCTAGCGTTAATAACGCTGGGGACCCTACTGCTTGTAGTTGCATTAGAAAGAGAAGAAAACAGTGAGAAAAGAGGGTGTGGGTGTAGGGCGCCACAGTTTCTGTAATCAATTGGTTTTGCGTTCGCCTCGTTCGCTCGGTGCGGATGATTCATGAATTGCCATTGAAGGTACCCATTGGTAAGGGGGGAGGCTCTGACGACGATTAGAAAGTGCGGACCGAAACGTTGGCAGCCGAATCTCGGTGTTGCACCGCCCGGTGTGCCCAGTAGAAACTTTTGAGGGAGAAGCACGAATTTCGATCAAATTCCAGGTTCCTGAAAATGCCCCTCGAACTATACCCCACTACCATACTCTCTCTAGTTACCCTACCCTCCCCCCACCCCTCCCTACCCAACCCTACCCTACCCTACCCTACCCTACCCTGCCCTATCCTACCCTATCCTACCCTACCATACCCTACCCTACCCTACCATACCCTACCCTACCCTACCCTACCCTACCCTACCCTACCCTACCCTACCCTACCCTACCCTACCCTACCCTACCCTACCCTACCCTACCCTACCCTACCCTACCCTACCCTACCCCAAGCCTGCTTTCCCCCTTTTTCGTTTGACTGCCAAACGTGTCCCAATCATCTCTTCCTTTCCTGTCCCTTTTTGTCCGTTCTGCCTTTGAGGAAGGTCCTGCTAGGGATCGAAATGTCAGGCCCTCTGTATCCATGAGAAATGCCCCTCGCGTGTAACTCCAGTGCCAACAGTTAGGACACTAGACTGCGAAGACCTCCGTGGCGCGCTAGTGATGCGGAGATCGAAGATATGGGAGGAGGCGGACGACAGACGAGGCTTCGTTCACAGTTGCGACGGTCACCCTTTAATACTTGCGAATCCGAACTATAGTCCGAGACCAGACTACGAATCGCTGTGCACGTCATCCCTTTACGTGCGGCCGGGTCACCCGACATTCGTTTCGCACAACTCAATGCCTGCTATTGGTCCTAGTCAATGAAAACCCGCAGTGGCTTAGGCTCGAGCTGTGGCTGGGGCTTACCACAGCAAGGAACGCACACTGTGTGTTCTCCGTTGAGGTCAAACCTCAATTATTGAGCTCTTCAAAACAAACAGCAGAAAATCGACGACAAAAGCTGGCATTTCAATACAAGCATTATTCTTTTGAAACCGATGTAAGAAATGGCGGGAAAAGATGCGGTTTCTATAAAAACACAAAGTCCATCCCTCCGAAACACCAGCGTACACCGACCAGCGACTCGACGCGTGGCGCGTATGGCCAATAGGCCTTCGGGCCTCGCATGACGTCACAAACCTACCGGGCAGTCTGCCAAAGTACTTGGAGCAAATCGTCACCTTCGATGGTAACCCTGAATGATGATGCATCCCCTCCATTGACTCTGATTGGCCGACGCCCACCAACAGAACACACGCAGACTCGGAACGGAATTTAAACGGATTGAATGCAGGAGTCCCGCGCTAATTCGGTGGGACCTCTCAGCCGACACCGAAGTCCGGGCTTTCTCTGCGTCCTGATGATAGAAGATGAAGAAGTGGGATGTGGTTGTTGACGGGTTGAACAGACGATCGTTCGCCGAGGGGTGGGCGTGTGTGCACGGCGCTCCACAGTCGAGATGCATGGTCGCGGGCGGTAAAGTTCGGAGGCGACTACGGTATCTTTGTTCAGATCGCACCGGCAGCCTTAATCCATTGCCACCCCCCCCTCCCTCTCCAAGTCCCCGGCAATGAGCCGGAGCAGAGTGACTGTGGACGCGGGCGGCTGGCCCGGCTGGGGGAGGCATGCACTCGCTAAGTAGATTTCGCACCTCCAGCTTGGCACGATGGTACGGGCGAGTTGTGTGACCGACTTCATTTAGACTCAGTACGCAGTGTCAGACAGACAGCCAGACAGACAGAGAGACAGATAGACAGACAGAGACAGACAGAGAGACAGACAGACATACAGACAACTCTCAGAAACTCAGACATACAAACATACACACAGACAGACAGACAGAGAGACAGAGAGAGACAGACAGACAACTCTCAGATACTCAGACATACAAACATACATACAGACAGACAGACAGAGAGACAGAGAGACAGACAGACAACTCTCAGACACTCAGACATACAAACAGACAGACAGACAGACAAACGGACGGACGGACAGCTAGACCGACAGACAGGTAGATAGACAGACAAACCGATTGACGGACGGACAGGCACACGCGTACAGAAGAGAGGGAGACTGGAGAGAGGAGAGAGAGACAGAGAGAGAAGAGAGAGACAGAGAGCGAGAGAGACAGACAGAGAGAGAGACAGACAGAGAGGGGGAGAGGGAGAGAGAGAGAAAGAGAGAGAGAGAGAGAGAGAGAGAGAGAGAGGAACAAGGGAACAAGGGGATCTCTTTCATCATCAGACTTGCACCCGCGTCAATTGGCCAGAGTATCGATCGCGTATCGCCTTGCCTCTTCCCGGAAGTGTCCACCGATGTAGATGCCGGAGCGGTCATGCTGGCAGGCCCTGCCTCCAAGTTTAAGGTCGACCCCGCCCCATTCTCTCCCCCCCCCCAAATACAAGATGACCCTATTGTCCCGGAGAGGCGCGCAGCGGGACCAGACCTCGAAAGGTTTAGAACCCCCGGTATAAACATCAAGGCGGCGGATGTTGATTCAGAACGGCGGCATTCCCTCGATCCCGAAGACAAAGCCCGTCCTCGGCCGCTGCTCGGATTGCGGGCTTCAGTCTGGCTGTTTTTTTTCTTCTTTACCTTTTTTTTTGTTCATCGGTTCCGTCAACACCGCCGAGCAAGCGCGGAGGGCCAGGGTATAGCAGACCTTGGGACTGAGAGCCGGCGACGGTCGGGGGCGCACCCCACAGACACCCTCCATTACCGACGAACGCGCCAAGCCAGCTGCCGCCCCAACGCACTGCCACGCTCGCTGCCACATTCTGCCGTTCCCCTCACCCCCCCCCTCCCCGTGCGTCGCCCTCACCCCCACCCCTTCGTCGCCACTCCATCGTTCTCCCAAACCCCTGGACACGCTCCCCCAAGTCGTCTTATCACGCATTTGCCTCCACGTGTGTGTCCCTGTCTCTGTCTGTCTGTCTAACCTCTCTGTTACTGCCTGCCTCTGTCTCTCTAGCTCTGTCCCTCTTCACTCAGACTCTCTCTTCGCTCTCTCTCTCTTCCCTCTCTCACCGTCTCTTTCACTGTCAGTTTGTCTTCCGTATTCTCACCTCATTCCCCCTTTGTCTCGGTCTCTATGTCTTTGTCTCCATGACACTGTCTTCACCTTCTCTCTTTCTGCCTCCATCTTTCTCCCCAGTCTCGGTCTGTCCCCGTCTCTCCGTCCCTCTCCACAATCTCTCTCTCTCTTCTGCCTCTCTCCTCTCTGTCTCTCTCCGTCTTTCTTTCCCTCTCTCCCACTCTCTCTCTCTCCCTCCCTCCCTCCCTCCCTCGCCTCTATGTGATTCTCGCCACCCTCAGTCCTTGGAGACTGAATTAAAGCAAACAAGATTTCACCGTCCCACTGTTATGGGGGAGGGGGAGGGGAGAGAGAGCCTGAATGGAAAGCGGAGAGAAGGAGCTCATCTGGGCTGACGCTGTTATCGATCGGAGATGAGAGCAGATTTATCAACCTGGCACCCGACTCTGCCATTCAGTTTCCACTAATAGAAAGCAAACAAAACATCATCAGACGGCAATTGGAACAGAAATGTCTAATGGCACAAATAGATATTAAAAAAAAACATATACAGGAACAGTTGGCATTCGTCGAGTTCTGTTCATAACAGCGCTTCGGATTTTCAAATTGGTTTCCCACATTGCCCCCCCCCAAAAAAAAAAGAAGAAAAAAGAAAGAAAGAAGAAGAAGATAAATAGCAGGACAAAAAAAGTGTCGGAAAAACCGTTTGCCTGACACATGGCCTATAGTTTGATCAGAAATAGTGGGAGTTTGTGATGAATTGTAACCAACAACTGGGCTGTTTTTGATCAGTAATATTACCAGTCGATGTTTTGACCAACGCTGGTAACCCCCCCCCCCCCCAAAAAAAAAAAGTTGGTTGAAATATTGCCTAACATGTTTTACAATGACAGCTGAGATCGAGCCGTGGGTGTTGGTGGAGATATTGGCCGCGCATTCGATGGTTGTAGGGCTACAAGCTCGCTCTCATTTTTTTGTTTTGGGCCGGGCGGTCTGATCCGAAAGAGCCGGGCCGCTCACACCACCTTCCCGCCTGCCTCACCTCCAGGGCGGCGGCGCCGGCAGGGAGGGGGAGGGGGTGGGGTGGGGAGATAGAGAGCGGGACTCAGCCATCACAACCCCTCCCCTCCCCCCGCCCCCACCCGACCCCATTTCTTCGGTCGGCTTTTCTTCTCCTTTTTTTCCGAGCCACAATCCATCCCTCCTATCTCGCTATTCCGTTAACCCCACACCTGACGGGAACCTTTTAGCGACGTTTGCTCTCGGGAAGCACGCTCCGAAATCCTTCTTACCCCCCCCCCCTCCACCCTCCCTCCCTCTCCCTTTGCCCAATCCGTCTCCCCTACAGGCTACAGCAGGAATAAAAGTCAAAAGAAGAGAGGAAGAGAGAGAGAGAGAGCGGCTTAGGACACGGGTTATACAGCCGGCGAGGGAGGATCGGACCGGGAACATGGGGAAGGTGTTACCTACTTTTGCGTCGGCTCTTCTGTGGGGATTAGCTGCGAAGTCACAGGTACGCGCGTTGGTTTAGCCGGTCGCGTGAACGGCACGCAGGCCGGCTAAGATCGAAACACATAAGCTCTAGTATACAGAAAAAAAAGGAAACGAGTGGGAAAGATAATCATGTCTGCCAGCTCGCTGACTTTAACCAAATAGCGCCATGCTTTTAACCATGGTCTCGGTTAGCATTCCAGACTCACAAGCTCCAAGCGTGAACGGCGGTAAGATTTTCCCCGTTTGAAATCTAACCATCGTCAGGGTTAAATTTCCTTTTTCTTTCTTTTTTTTACTTCCAGTGGAAACGCGGCTTTAGCCGTCAGAGGGCAACCTACATATTTAACGCGGCTTTCCTGCTGAAAACCAGGTCATCTGTGTCAGAAACAAATGAGGATTACGCCAGTTATAGAGACTGGCAACGAGGCCTACTCGTGAATGAAATGGAGCCACGGTCCACGACTACAGATCCAAAGCCCGCGTTGTGGCACTGGCCTATGATATCACAACATTGACCTCGATTTTAACGTCGACGTGTGTCTACAATGTACATACGTACATACCGTGTACGTCATGTCTTCAGTCGAGATGCATCGCACATTGCATGAATGCGGTGTTCAAATTGAGATCCGTGTACAGTATACTGGCAATCGGTAAAATCGAACGCAGATACTGAAAGACGTCCCTGGATATCGTGTCCAGGAGGAAATTTCTATGATTCAGAAATGTGCGTTTCAACACGGGAACCGCGCGGGAGAACTCCGATGGCTCTTACCGCCCAGCTAGCTCCGTCCAGGGGCCTCGTGGGATACGAATGCCGTGCGCAAGGTCCTTCCACAGAGCACGACCCCGGGTCTAGTGGCGGGTGCATTTCTATCCGTTCCCTGATAGATAACCTGATGACAAACCTATAGGGTTTTAGCGCTGCAATTTCAGTCCAACCGGTTGGGAAAGAGTGCGTAAGCTTTCGTCGCAGTAACGACTTCATCGGATGCGTTACTGCGACGAAAGCTCAGTAACGCCAATTGGTTTAGTCTCCAAGCGCTGCCCATACGTTGGTATTATAGTCGTGGACCATGGCTCCATTTCATTCAAGAGTAGGCCTCGGTGCTAGTCTATAAAACTATAAGAGGGATGGAGGGAGAGAGAGATGGAGAAAGAGAGGGGAGAGAGAGAGAGGGGGGAGAGAGAAGGGGTGGGAGAGGGAGAGAGAGAAGGGGGGAGGGGAGAGAGAGAGAGGCAGGGAGGGAGAGAGAGTGAGGGAGAGAGAGAGAGAGAGCGGGAGGGAGAGAGAGAGGGGGAGGGAGAGAGAAAAAGAGGGAGGGAGGGAGAGAGAGTGAGGGAGAGAGAGAGATGGAGAGAGAGAGGGGAGAGAAAGAGAGGCAGGGAGGGAGAGAGAGTGAGGGAGAGAGAGAGAGGGAGGGAGAGAGAGAGAGGGGGAGGGAGAGAGAGAGGCAGGGAGGGAGAGAGAATGAGGGAGAGAGAGAGAGGGAGAGAGAGAGAGAGGGAGGGAGGGAGAGAGAGATACAGACAGACAGAGAGAGACAGACAGAGAGATAGAGACACACACACCCACACACACGGAGAGACAGACAAGGAAGAGAGGTAGAGGGAAGGGGCAGGGAGAGAGACAGAGAGACAGAGAGACAGAGAGACAGAGAGCGACACACGGAGAGAAGAATGAGACAGGGAGACACATAGAGTCAGGGAAAGGGAGACAGGGAGAAAGCTGTTTC
The DNA here is from genome assembly GCA_949987565.1 of Luidia sarsii. Taxonomy (NCBI): domain Eukaryota; kingdom Metazoa; phylum Echinodermata; class Asteroidea; order Paxillosida; family Luidiidae; genus Luidia; species Luidia sarsii. The sequence continues at coordinate 22,391,099 of OX465105.1, read as the reverse complement.
ACGACGGAGTGGAACTGAACGGATGCTTGCATTCTCCGTGTCCGTAACGGGCTTCGCGGGTAAATACAACAGCGCCAATCGTCACGGTCACCCTGCGGTATAACCCGCGGGGCTGGGGGCGAAGCTCGTTCTGTGCCGACAACAAGAATCGGGTGCGATCGCTCTCCGGATTGAGTCTGCGCCCGAGTCCTCGAGAACGAGCCGCCATCTTTGGATCATAAGGGAGGTGAGGGAGGGAGGGGGTTGTAGGGGCAACCTACAACGAGTCTTCTTCAAATGGAGCCGGGGAAAAGGTGTTCACCTTGAAGTATTCCAGGAGGCTTGTCGGTCACGGATAGCTATACAACGTGCTATACAAAGTGTCAATGTTGCATATGGCGGTCAGCGGCGCACGTGTACAGCGTTTACATTAACCCTCTTTTGGCAGATTTGGGATGCAGCCAATGTATGGCCAATGCCCCCTTCCTCTCCTAAAGGCTTGTATCCCCTTCCTTCCCCCTTTACCCCCCATCCCTCCTAGCCAACGCTTCCCGATTTTCTTTTGGGATGGTAAGAGGACACCATGGTGATGAAGTGTCGAAAATGGCCGAGGGCCAAGACTGTCACCTCGGCATAGAGTCCCCCTCCTCCCCCCTCCTTGTCCTCCTCCTTCGTCTGCTCGTCCTCCCCTCCTTCTCCTCTTTCTCCTCCTCCTCCTTGTCCTCCTCCTCCTCCTTGTCCTCCTATTCCTCCTTGTCCTGCTGCTGCTCCTCCTCCCCTCCTTCTTCTCATCCTCCTTCTCCTCCTCCTTGTCCCCCTCCTCCTCCTTGTTCTCCTCCTCCCTCTCCTCCTCCTTGTCCTCCTCCTCCTCCTCCCTCTCCTCCTCCCTCTCCTCCTCCTTGTCCTTCTCCTCCTCCTTCTTCTTTTCCTCCTGCTTCTTTTCCTCCCTCTCCTCCTCCCTCTCCTCCTCCTTCTCCTCCTCCTTGTCCTCCTCCTCCTTCTCCTTGTCCTCCCTTCTCCTCCTCCTCCTTGTCCTGCTGCTGCTGCTCCTCCCCTCCTTCTTCTCCTCCTTCTCCTCCTCCTTGTCCTCCTCCTCCTCCTCCTCCTTGATTCCTCCTCCCTCTCCTCATCCTCCTTGTCCTGCTCCTCCTCCCTCCTTCTCCTCCTCCTTCTTTTCCTCCTTCTTCTTTTCCTCCCCCTCCTCCTCCCTCTCCTCCTTCCTCTCCTCCTCCCTCTCCTCCTCCTTCTCCTCCTCCTTGTCCTCCTCCTCCTTCTCCTTGTTCTCCTCCTCCTCCCTCTCCTCCTCCTCCTTCTCCTCCACCTTCTCCTCCTCCTCCTTCTCCGTCTCCTCGCCTCCTCTCCTCTAATCACCCATGGACGATCCAGGGACGATGCAGGGAAAGACGAAACCAGACCGAATTTCACAAGCCCCCTCCGTCGAACACTGCCACGAGCCACACACACAAAAAATCACAGATTTCTCCCGACTGGCGTGTGCTGAATAATTACTTGATTTTTCCCCCCAACTTCACTCCTCCTTCGAATGCACCCTTTCTATCGCTGGTTGACGCGGTGACGAATCCGAACCCTACAATGCTAAGAAGTGACTTGCTATACAGACCACAGGCCATTCTAACGCCACTACAGCTCATCGTGTAGATTAGTTATTTAAATTGCAGCAGTTTTCAAACATGCGAGGGAAGTCTGCTGGACCAGGATTCCGGTCCAACCATTCCTTGTTGCTCTTGGAAATTCCTTTCTTCTCCCCGTACCGATTTCAACATCAGACTCGATATATATCTTATGGTTGTAATTGCATTATTACTTTTTCATAATTATGGCATCAAAGAAGTAATTCAATAACACAAGTTTTCTAATGATTGAAGAATCCTCACTGCCATTTTCCTCGCGGTCTTTGATATGGCAGATACACTTTAAAAGCCCCCCCCCAAAAAAAAAAAAAAAAAAAAAAATTGGCGCCAAGTGGCAATCTACAAAACTCAGACTGAAATGTGTTGCTAATTTCGAATAAGGTGGCAATCACACCACACGTTTTTTTTTATCATCCTCTACCTCTGGACGACTTTTTAGGCCCTGCCATCGATCGGGGGCAAATATCCGATTGGAAAACCATCGGGATCTCTTTTTTTCTCTCTCTAAACGGGAGGGAGGAGGGAAAAAAAGAGGTAATCATAAAAAAGGAACTCTTATATAAAAAAAAAAAGTCCGGGTGCGTCCAAAAAGTGGAGTAACTCCACCCGGGGGGAAAGGCGCCAAATTCTTCCGGCATTGCCGCCGGGGTCAAGGGTGGCTTGTAGCGCGTCTGTCACGTTACCTAACCTCTGACCTCCCCCCTCCCCCAGTCTGGTTCCCGACGGAGCCTCCCATACTTTTTGTCACAGGCCGATGTGTGGCGGATAGAGAGGGTGGGGGTAGGGGGTAGGGGGGCCAGCTTCCACCCGATGTCGCTAGGGAGTTCAGCTCCCACCAGCTTTACTCGCAATTGTCGGGCATTTAAAAGAGAATTACCGCGACTCGGTTTTTTTATTTTTTTTTTTTTTTTTTTTTA
>OX465105.1:22327266-22387266 GCA_949987565.1 Luidia sarsii | reverse complement strand
AGATAGGGAAGAGAGATTGAGACGGTCAGAGGCAGAGGGAAACTTAGACGGAGAGACACAGACAGAGAACGAGAGAGAGAGAGAGTGGGAGAGGGAGAGGTGTGGAGGAAGAGAAAGAGAGGGGGAGAGGGAGAGGTGCGGAGGGAAAGAAAAAAGAGCAGATAAAGGAAGCGTGCACACCGGTGGGAGTCGATACCGACGATAGTACCCCGTCTCACTGGTCTCACAAAGCTTTCCCTCCCAGTCCGGCACTGCTTTCTGTTTCTCACCGGCGAAGGTCAGCACGAACAATAGCGGGTCCACAGTCACCAAGCGGGAGAGAGAAAGCCATAGACAGACAGCGCAAAACACCCTTCAATGGACCGTTCGTAGAATGACGGGGGACGCCACTCACCAGTTTCGGGATGGATTTTCCGGAAGCCCACGGAAGTGAGGCGGAAAAGCCCGCTGTAGGCCCTATCGGGCAGAAATTTGGTCGGCCGATTTGTGGGGGCTTCAGTCTATTTTCTTCATCTCATTTCGTTTCTCATTTCTGAATCGACCCATTCCCGCCGGGGCCCCAGGGCTGCGGCGCAGTAACCTTGCGCACAAAGACTTTGACGTTGCTTTTCCTGCTGTACCAGTACCAGTAGCAAGGCAAATGTAATATCGCCATTAATTCACACCCATTCCCCCTGAAGTTCGTATTCGTGACGACAGCACGGCAGACGAGAATAAAAAAAAACTATCAGTGCAAGTATTCAGTCGGCCAAACCAGCGAGCAAGCAAGCAAGCACATAAGTTTGCAAACAAGCAAGCGAGCGGCCATGTATTCAGACGGTTGAATAAGCAAGCAAGCAAACAAACAAGCAAGCAAACAAACAAGCAATCAGGCATGCACACAAGTTTTCAAACAAGCAAGTTTTCAAACAAGCAAGCAAGCACGCAAACAAGCAAGCAAGCAAGTTTGCAAGCAAGCACGCAAGCACGCACGCACGCGAGCAGGGAAGCACGCAAGCAAGCACGCAAGCAAACAAGCAAGTAAGCACACACGCAAGCACTCAATCAAGCAAGCAAGCATACAAAAAAGGCAAGCGGCACGGGCGAGCAAGCTCAGAGTACAGACACTAAATTGAGACGTGAAGATGCAACTTTGGCATTGAACACGACACCCTGGCAACATGAATTCCCATTGACTGCAACACCCCCTGAACATAGTTTCAGGTGCAGACTTACAACGAACGGCATTGGCCGCGCATCCCCTACCCCCCACCCCTCCAAGTGCGCGGTGTCTGGTATCGGAGAGTCGCGCAACCGTAGACGGCCGGGAATTACGCGAGTGTCTGGTTTCTGTCTCTGTTTGCGCCATCACGGCCCACGGCCGACTTGCCCCCGAATGGCATTAAAGGTAAGGTCAGTGGGTGCTCTTCAGCGGCGACTTGCCGGTGATTCTCCGGCCGGCCATCGTGTGCGTCCCGACAACAGTGAGGCTGAGGTGAATTTGCGTTGAACCACCCACCAACAAAAAATAAGTATATGTGACCCGGTACAGCATAATGAGGATAACCCTTACTTTTGAGATTTTGAGATTTTCTAATGATGTGAAAGAGTATACCATTAGCTTTCGAATGATATCAAATTTATTTCCGTATGAACTTTGTTGTAAATAGTACAATGGGACTTCGATCGTTCATTTGGTACCAGACACAATATAGCAGCACCATTCTAACTCCTCGAAAGCGGCCATTCAAAAAATCAGGATCTTTATATTTTGATGAAAACAGTACACAAACACTCCCCCGAAATCCTCGTTTTTTCCACATTTAGAGACGGATTTCGGAAAAATCCTTTGTACATAAGATCCTCCAATTCATTAACTTTCCGAAAATACACAAAACAATTTTTTTAATCGAATTGAGAAGATACTTTGACTTCAGGCGGTGTTTACTCGAAAAGTGTTTTGGTGGGATATTCCTCATGTCGCTGTGCCGGGTCACATATACAGTCCATGTATCAACCCGGTGGCTTCTGGGTACGGTTTGCATCGCGGAAGTGTGCGGCAACAACCTTAGAAGTCGTCGCTTTTAAGGTGGAGCGTGGCTCTGGAAAGAGTCCGGTAATCAGTCTATTCGGCCGGTGTGCCCTCTGACCGTCGTCGGGAGACTGTCTGTACTCACGGTGTCTGATGGTTTCTCCTCTAAAACATTCAAACCCATCCGGACAAAAATGCCATCCCTCATGGGGGTAAAAGTTATGGCCTCGCGTGTACATCCCACATCAATACAGACCTTGTATTCACTAGATGCATTCATGGAGGTTCTGTTATAGGAGCTACCATGCCTGAGGGCCGCCGATGCATCACCCATATACAAACCCTTTTCTTCCAACTGACTGACTGGCTCCGATATGAAAACGCCGATGATCCTTCCACGGCGGAGTGCTTTGCAGGAATCTTTCGGAGCTTGGATCATCTCCACCACAGAGAGACGTGTAGCGTCAAGGCATCGGTGGTGTCATGTGCTCGGGGTGCCACAAAGAGAAAGCAGACCCAAGAGTGGACACCTCCAGGGAGAAGAGGGAGAGACCATGCACCGACAATTGAGGAGACAGATTTTCAGCCGAACTGAAAGCAGCCAACCTGACCTGTGGGACAGCCAGAAAAAGAAAGAAAGAAGCGAAGGATAGACAGGAATGGGATGGCGTCACCTTGTAGCCTTACGTGACAGGGTTGATAAAGAGGACTAGCTAACTGATTGACTGAAATCTAGGTATAGGGAATGGGTCGGTTCGCAATACTTGTACGCACACAGATTGTTTGTGCGTTGGATGGCAGCGGTTTGTACAGCTTGGTTCCGGCGTGGTAGTGCCGTAGTTGGCGAGCGTTTCTGCCCTGTGATGTGCCGTACCGGAGAGACCGCCTTGGACAAGGCTATTCTATACCGATTGCATCCAGTCCCCTTGATGCAGACAGACAAAAGGCTGGTATGCTGCTATGCCCCACCCCACCCCGGCTGTAGTGGACCGTTGGTCGCCAATACAAGGTTGGCTTTGTATTGAACGGACGTATGTAGTAGTGTGGTGGTCCTTCTCGACACACGGTGGCAACTGGCGCAAGTCTAGCCAATGCATGGTTACACAAGGCTATGGTAACACGAGGCCAATAATCGCCCACGCGACAAATATCTCGATAACATTGGAAGCGTCTTGAAAAAACTTTCTCTTTGAACTTATTCTGTCAGCAGTGGCCGATCCCTCCACTTATCACTCGTATTCGCCAAGAAAGGGTTTCCCCGGCCACTGGAATGACAATAACGAAAAGAATGAATAACACCATCCCAGATACAGGTCCTGTATTTTGATTGAAGTTTGGAGGTACCGGTAGTTCAGAAGGAAGAACTTTTGATCAGATTGAAAGAAAAAAAAACCCAAGTTTAAGTTTAGGTTTATTTTTTTCCCCCCACAGCATCAATCTACAATATATTGACAACATACACAAATCACAGCATGAACCCAAGGCCTCTGGGTTTGAGTACCAGCGTTCTTACCATCTGAGCAATCCAGCCCTTAGATAAAGAATGCGTTTGAGAAAGGTCCCCCTGGGATCGAAACGTCAGGCCATCGGTCATTTTTGAGATTTGCATTTTGGTCATTTTAGTCACTAAGCAGTTTGCAGATATTTGTGTGTGTGTAGTACTCTAAGACAAAACAATAAAAGAACCTGCACGCGGATAGCATGTATTGTACCGGTACGTAATTGGTGGGTGTCTTGAAGGGCTCGACCGCACCAGCCATTCGGGGCTTTTGGGGGCAAACGAGGGAATAATCAAGTGGTACCTAGTTCGTTTGATCAGAGGTGATTTGGGGGTCCACCGGGGGGGGGGGAGTGTCTGGCAGGCCCTTTGCAGCAGAAATTTTGTCTGGCAGGGTCCATTCGGTACTTTGTATGATGTACCTGTTCATTTTAAAAATGGTTTCCAGTGGTACCTAGTTCGTTTGATCAGAGGTGATTTTGGGGTCCCCTGGGGGGGTGTCTGACAGGCCCTTTGCAGCAGAAATTTTGTCTGGCAGGGTCCATTCGGTACTTTGTATGATGTACCTGTTCATTTAAGAAATGGTTTCAAGTGGTACCTAGTTCGTTTGATCGGAGGTGAATTTGAGGGCGTTTTGGAGGTCCCCAGGGGGCAGGGGGTCCCCTGCAGACCTCCATATCTAGGTATGATAGGTTACACCATAAAGGCTCATAAATGTGACCCGGCACAGCATAATGAGGAATAACCCCACTTTTGAGATTTTGAGGTTTTCTAATGATGTGAAAGAGTATACCATTAGCTTTCAAATGATATCAAAATATAATATCCTCTAATACTTAAAATTTCCGAAAATACAAACAAAAGAAAATTGATTTGTAATCGAATTGTAATCGAAATCAGGCGTTGTTTACTTAAAAAGTGTTTTGGTGGGATATGCTTCATGTCGTTGTGCCGGGTCACAAATATCATTTAATCAAACTCCTCTGGGCTACCGGTCGAACACTTCATCGACTCATTTGTAACGACGGGCTAAGGATTGGTATACACTGTTTCTAGACTAGGCTAGATCATGGAGGCTCGTCCGTGGACTGGAGGGAAGGGAGGAGGACGTACCCCAGTCGAAATGGTAATCAGTTGGTGATGAATCACGGCGGTAGGATTTTGGAGGTGCACGTGGGAATTTCTGGTCCATCTAACATGCAGGTTAATAAGAGTCCTGTAGCCTTTCATCACGCGTAGGCGCCTTTTTAAATCGTAGCAAGGTACAAACTGCGGGCAGGAAGCACGGGTGACCGGCCGTTCAATTTGTCCTTCCCCACCCACCTCAAAGTGCTGCGTGATGGGGTTGTGATATTGTCAAGGGAGAGGAGGGCCCGGGAGCGGGCAGAGGGGGGTGGGGGGGGGGGTTGTCTGACAGAGCCCCAAATGGCATGAAATCCGTTACGGTCAGCCAAGAAAACGCAAACTAGCAAACACATCAAGCGGAAACATTCTCTCCTAAAGGTTGGCGTATTGCTCGGGCCAGTTGTGTGTGTTTTTTTTTTTTTTCGTGAGAAGGATTTTCCGTCTGGTTTAGCAACAAAATTCCTATAGGCGAGAAAGTGGCGCCGTCAGCAAGATACACGCATGCCGGGATAGATTGCACGAAATCGGAACCCGGTTCGCAGGCGATGCGTTCCGGGCCTGTGCGAAACACGCAAAGAGTTAAAACAGCGAGTATAGAGGCATATTCCCATCCCTGCCGGTCCAAGCATCCTGATCGAAAAGTCTACCTTTTACCCACCGGTTTCTTTTCAGAACCACACTTCTTCTTAAAAGACACACTCCACATTTTTATTACCCGGCAAGCCTTACTTATCTATATCTAGCCTACGTCCACCATGCAAAGTTACAAATCGTACTCACTGCGCCGCTCAGCTAAGCATTATTTTGCTAAGCGGCTGAGCGCACGAAGCAGTTTCTTCTAACATGTACGAGAAACAAGAATTCCTCCCTGTGTACTTGTAGGCCTAGTCGGTAGTTTGTTGGGTGCGAGGCATGTCCGTTCCCAATTATGAGGTTCTAATTATAAGGTTATGTCAAACAAACCAAGGGAAAACTGACTGGGAACTTTTGAAGAAATTGATTTAATAAAGTTATGTGCTTAAAGGGCCGATACAACTTTGGGAAGATCTGGAAACATCGATGTCCACAGATTTCCTTCTTATTTGCACAGTTTGTAGACGGTCATGATGGAATTCTCATGTTGAAATCTTACGGTCTGGGATGCTGTACCTTTCGAGAAATCTATACTCAAACATCGTCAAATAGTTTATTACTCGCGAGTAATAAAATATTTCTTACACTACACAACGGTGCGAAAACCGTGGCAGTTTTTTGCTTTTTTTCTACTTTCTCAGATTAACGTTTGAGCTATTAAAAACCTTTGCAGGATTTCTTTTTGTTATAGCGCACAAACTGTGGCAATCTTTAGAGTGTTACCAATGTTGTATAGGGCATTTCCAACACAGTTTCACTGGCTTTGTTTCAAGTCCTGCCGTGGGCAAGGGAGCCATCAAGCCATCCATTATAATACTATTTATAATTGCGTGTCTCGACAACAAATCAAACTGCTCCAAGCATATATACCTTTGTTTATGTGGGTTCAGGAGTCCATGAGTTTATTATAAATACTATTATCAATTAACAACGTTGACAAGTATGCCGTGTTGTGCTGACGACAGCCAAGAGCGAAGTGGCACTCCCAACGCACGGTTTACTTCACCAGCCACACCTACCAAGCCCTACTCTCCCTTGTTGTGTCAAATAGCCAGAGACCCACACACAGAGGCAATGCTTTCGGCTATTTGAGGTTATGTAACTTTCCTCTGTGCGCCCTTGGATTTGCGCATCCCGGGTGTCTAGGCAAGCTGTACCTAGGTGGAGCTTTCACTTCGTGAAGCTTTTCCAAGACAAGCAAGATCGACACGCTTTTCATAAATCAGCTTGCGCGTTTCGCAGTGGCTGTTGTTACGGCAGTCGTCCGTGTGGTTCCCTGACTTGATTGTATTTCGTCAGTATTGCAGGCTGGTTGAACCAGTCTATTAGCTGATAGTCTGGTTCCAAGAGCTATACATCCTGACAAATACTGTGAAGTCAGGGAACCCCACGGACGACTGCCGTAACAACAGCCACTGCGTGAATGTTTAATCTTTACATAGGCTCCACTGCATAATGGAGTGACTGCGAGGCCAATGCCGCAAAGGCCGGTTAGGGAGGCCTCGGTCGAAGAGAAATCCGAAGAAACGCACACGCAGCTATGCGACAGATAGAAACGGAAGGAGGAGAGAGGCTGAAAAGGTGACGACAGCCTTCGGAGATCGGAGAGGAAATTGCGAAAAAAGGGTAAGGCCGGACGAACAGTGATGGGGCTTGGGAGGGGGAGGGAGGGAAGGGGGAGACGGGGAGGGGTAGAGGGAGGGGAGGGGGGCTATTAAGCGGCCGCTGGATCAGGAGAAGGGCAAACGACGGCAGAAGCGGGTGGACTGAATTGATTTGAAGGGCGGGAGAGGGAGGGCGATCGAGAGAGGAAACGGAGGACAACAATGCAGGCGGGAATGCGCTCCGGAAGGGAAGAAGGCTGAGACGAGGGGAGGACAATGCCAAGATATCTGAGGTGATGCATCGAGGCCCTCTCTGGCGGAATGAATGAACACCCTCGGCTTCAGATCAGGCTGTTAACTCGTCGCTCAGAGGGAATATTTCATCTCTCTCCCACCCGTTGGGACGTCGACTTGGCCTGATGTCTGTGTCAAAGGTTTCGGGACAAGGACGGCTTGGGAAGTCCCAAGAGAGAGGTGGCGAGGTCGAGAGAGAGAAAGAAAGAGAGAGAGAGAGAGAGAGAGAGAGAGAGGGAGAGAGAGAGAGAGAGAGGGGGGGAGATATAGATAGAGGTAGACAGAGGGGGTGGGAGAGGCAGAGAGAGATGGGAAGAGAGAGAGAGAGAGATGGGAAGAGAGAGAGAGAGAGAGGGAGAAGGACATAGAGAGAGCTAGAGAGGTAGAGAGAGAGGTAGAGAGAGAGAGAGAGAGAGGGGGGAAGAGAGAGAGAGAGCGAGGGGGAGAAGGAGATATAGATAGAGGTAGAGAGAGGGGGAGAGGTAGAGAGAGATGGGAAGAGAGAGGGAGAGAGAGGGAGAAGGAGATAGAGAGAGCTAGAGAGGTAGAGAGAGAGAGGGAGAGAGAGGGGGGAGAGAGAGAGAGAGGAGGGGATATAGATAGAGGTAGAGAGAGGGGGAGAGAGGTAGAGAGAGATGGGAAGGGAGAGGGAGAGAGGGAGAAGGAGATAAAGAGCTAGAGAGGTAGAGAGAGAGGGAGAGAGAGAGGTGGGAGAGAGGGAGAGGGAGGGAGGGAGTTATAGAGAGATAAAGATATGGAGAGTTAGAGAGGGGAGAGAGAGGAGGGAGAGGGAGAGGAAGAGAGGGAAAAAGAGGGGGAGGTATAGAGATAACGATATGGAGAGATAGAGAGGGGAGAGAGATGGAGGGAGAGAGAGAGAGGGGGTAGAAAGAGAGAGAGGGTACAGGGAGAGGGAAAGAGAGGGAGATGGAGAGGAAGAGGGGGAGAGGGGGAGAGAGGGAGGGAGGTATAGAGATAACGATATGGAGAGATAGAGAGGGGAGAGAGATTGAGGGAGAGAGAGGGAGGGGGTAGAAAGAGAGAGAGGGAGAGTGAGAGGGAGGGAGAGAGAGAGGGAGAGGGAGAGGGAGAGAGAGAGAGACAGGGAGGTAGAGAGAGAGGTAAAGCGAGGTGGAGAGAAAGGTAGAGAGAGATGGGTAGGTATATAGAGAGATAAAGAGAATGAGAGATAGAGAGGGGAGATAGAGAGGGTGGGAGGGAGAGAGGGGGAAAGATAGGGAGAGAGAGACAGAGAGAGAGAGAGAGAGAGAGAGAGAGAGAGAGAGAGAGAGAGAGAGAGAGAGAGAGAGAGAGAGAGAGAGAGAGAGAGAGAGAGAGAGAGAGAGAGGGGAGGGGGAGGAGGAAGAAAAATGCCCGGTATGAAACACCGTAGTTGTCCAGTCAACTCGCGACAATGCCAACCATTCCGCAGGCTATTTCCGTATACTACAATGCCGGCAAATTTACAAGCCTGGTAACAAGGAACGACAACGAGCTGCCAGCCTGGTCTCTTTTCCCCAATCGAGTCAGCTGCGAGAATTCCCCTGACCACCCACCCCACCCCACCAGTCAAGTCCTTTGCTTTGGGTCGCACCATTCACTGACTTCAGGACGGCATAGGCTATCGACAAGGAATGGGTGAGGTCAGCGCCTGGCCCGATTTGTACCACACGGTTGATCGATCGACGGTTCGACCGACCGTCCGACTGATCGATCGATCGATCAAAATATCGATTGATCCATCAAAATTACGATCGATCGATCAAAATATCTATCAATCGACCAATCTATCGTTTGGTCTGCTAAGCAATAAGCAATAAATCGACCTATCTATCGCCCCCTCCATTGATCAATGGGCTCGTTCATCAATAGATAAATTGAACAATCGATCATACTATTGATCGATCAATCAATCAATTAATTGACCAAACGACCGATACATCAATCGAAAATGACCACCGATCTCTTGTTTTGTTCTAAAATGCATCCCTAGTTGGACTCACGATGGAATCCTTTTTTTTTTTAATTCATGGGAGGTTTTTTTTCGTGACAGAGGAGTAACTGCTTGCAATTGCACTTTAATTGCAACCAATGCCATCTGGTTTTGGTTTAATTTTTTTTATTTTATTTTTTGTATAATCTTTTTTTTGTGGGGTGGGGGGATTGGTGTGAGGAGGCGTGAAGGGACGGATACATGACAAAGCAGAGAGATCTCGTATCGTAGCGGGGTCTAAGCACGCTCGTTGCGCAGCCCCCGACCCGTCACGCCTGTGACGTCTTTATCAACAGCTCGGGCAAACGAAGCGCCAACCGACCCCCCTCCACCCGACACCCGAGCGCGCTACTTGAGCGCTAAATGCGCCCAGCTCCGGCCCCCTTCAACCTGACAGAAACACACAAACAGCCAAGATGCTCAAAAGAGAAGAAGAAGAAGAAAAAGGTCATCGGAGGTCACTGGCTCCCTAGACTCCCGTCAAGCCCCCGCCCCCTCCATCCAACGAACGTGTCGTGGGGGAAACATCGGTTTGTAATTTGTTGAACAACTTCGTTTTCCTTGACTGAGATCGTAGCCATTAAAGGCACCTGGTGACCACGATATTAGATGACATAACCAAATCATTAGATGCATTTCTAGAATGCCTGCAAGCGAACTACTAGTAAGGACGATACCTTAAAGTACACCCGTCCAAGCGTATAATCCCTTAATGTTACCTTCAAGAAAAATAAATTAAAATGATTAGAAAAATAATCAATAAAACCGGTGTATATATTTTTTTAACGACGGTTCGAAACCCAGAAAGAAAATTAATTCTGTAAAAACTTATCCTGCGTAGCGCCTTTAATCCAAATGCTCGGTGGAGTTGCAGAAACTCATGCACATGTGGAAGATATCAGGGCTAACCTTAAGATGAAGGCGGCATGGGTTTATATAGGAATCATCTTGAGGGATAAAAAAAAAATGAAGGCCGGACTATAGTTCAGGGGTAAATTCACCGCATAGGCCTATGAGGAGTTTGCTCTACAATCATAATGGGAAAGGTTTGGATGCACAGGGTTTGGGGTGATTGAATCGGGCAAAAGGATAGGCAGACAGACGAACGGACTGATAGACATACAAACATATACACTAGCGGGCAGACGGGCGGACGGGCAGGCAGATATCAATTTACATACACGCTGCTTGGACCAGAATATAATGGATGCTGACAGACAGACAGACAGACAGACCGAGACAGACAGACAGACAGACAGACAGACAGACAGACAGACAGACAGACAGGCAGGCAGGCAGGCAGGCAGGCAGGCAGGCAGGCAGGCAGGCAGACAGACAGACAGACAGACACACACACACACACACCCCGACACACAGACAGACACACAGACAACAAACAAACAAACACCCCAACAAACAAACAAACAAACAGACGGACAGATAGGCAGATACAGGGCTATATAGACAGGCAGGCGGAGTGGCAGACAGACAGACAGATAAGCAGAAGAGCGGACAGGCAGTAGGTAATCAGGTAGGCAGACAGACAGTCAGACAAACAGATAGATAGATACACCATGGATAGACTGACTGCCGGACGGGAAAAATGACAACAAGACAGACAGGTCGAGAAAAGTGGAGAGCGGGAGAGTAAATGAAGTTATTCAGGACCTGGAGTGTCTTAGGTGAGGGTCAAGAACCAGGGGAAAAAAAATCAAGGGTTATTCGGGGTTTTTCCCATCACACGAGGAACTGAGGAAAATCACATCGGCAGCGCAAAGCGACGACACCTGCGCCTTGAATCGAGGCTAAGAGTCCGGACGCAGGGCCCCCACCCCCAACTCCCAAGAGGACGCATACGGGGACTCGGAGCGGTCAGAGCACCGGGGGTTCAGCGGCGCGGCCGGTGTACGCGGCGAGGATGGAGCGCGGTTCGTCGGTTGCTCGCCAGTGGAGCCAGGCCCTCCATTGCATGCAGCGGGCCACGGGGCTCGCAGATCACCTTAGCGCGCGAACTAATTCCATAAGCGATTGTTTCCGTCGGCCAATGAAGTTACAATATGGCACATGTGTCCAGCGCTCTTGTCCGGCCGGCTTAAATGGATTGCCGCGGTAGTGATGGGGTTGGTGCTGGACGGGAGCGAGGCCTCTCCCTCTGTGCTCGGATCAGCGAAGGGGCTCTTTCTCAACCCACCCGTACCCCTTCCCCCACACACCAATGGACGGGACATAATGAGCCAGTCTCTCTGGGCACAGGTGGTGGCCATCAGGGCAGACTTGTAGCGGACCACGCTACGCTTCATTATTTCATAGCACCTCAGCGCCATCCGAGCATCGAAGGCTCTGCCCTGCGCCAAACCCCCCCCCCCAAAAAAAAAAAAACCCTTGGAATTACGTCACCGATTCGTATTGGACGGGCCTGCGCACTCAACGGCCTGGTTTCTGCGCTGTGCGACTTCTAGGCCACCATCCTTTGTCCGACACTTGGTCGGGAGGTTTTCAAGACGATGGAGAGATCTGGGAGTCAGCAATTTTCGGATTTCGAGCGACGACGTCATCCAACAGTTGGCAAGCATCGACCGATGATGATGTTGTTACCATGTTACCGAAGTGATGAGGCATACTAATTGTTTGCGCCCGAATGAAGACGCGGTGGATGTCATCCTGGCGATTCACAACAGCGCGCCCTCAAGAGTTTGCAGAGCGTTGGCCAATCACTCAATCTTCGGGAATCTGTCGACCCCCATTACAGATGTGCAATAGGTCGACAGATTCCGCGCATTTGGATTGGCCCACGCGTTGCAAACTCTTGAGGGCGCACTCTTATGAATCACACCCTCCAGCCTTGTAAGTGGTAACATAGTACCCATCTAAGGATCACATGTATATGTGACCCGGCACAGCATAATGAGGAATAACCCCACTTTTGAGATTTTGAGGTTTTCTAATGATGTGAAAGAGTATACCATTAGCTTTCAAATGATATCAAAATATGATATCCTCCAATACTTAAAATCTCCGGAAAAAAAGAAAAAGAAAATTTATTTGTAATCGAATTGTGAAGATACTTTAACTTCAGGCGTTGTTTACTCAAAAGGAGTTTTGGTGAGATATTCATCATGTCGTTGTGCCGGGACACATATAACTGAATGTGGTACAGTGCTGGTGAGTTAAACCAAGAGGCCTGTGCTCAAATCTCGTTCAACTCAAATAACTGATCGGAGTCATACAAAAACTGTTGCAAACCGCTTACTGACCAAAATGCAAATCTCAAGAAAATAGAGGGCCTGACGTCTCTATTCAACCTTTGAGACAGCTCCAAAACGCCAGGCCATCAATTTTGTTTTAGATTATGAATCAAGAATGCCTTTTATTGATTGATATTCACCCGGGCAAAACAAAAGAGTGGACTATTTGGGAAGGCCATCATCTGAGGTCTGGATAGCTCAGATCGTATAGAACGCTGGCACGTAAAACCAGAGGTCTCAGTTTCAAGACCTGGACTCCCGGTATTGAATAGAAATTTGTTCAAAATTCCCAGACTGTTTGTACTTTGTTTGTTTGTTTGACTTGAATTGAAAAAGCTACACTTTTGTGTGATCCCTGAGCTGCTATGGCAAGGTTTACAACAATTGGTTTGCATCTGAGTGATGAAGTGGGACCGTTGCCGTTGCTTCTGACTGTCGGCCCCCATCCCAGCAAAGAGTACAGTAGTTGACTATTTGGGAAAGCCACTATCTAAGGGCTGGATAGCTCAGATGAAAAAAAACACCGGTACGTTTATACAGAAGTCCCAGTCCAGTCAAATGTTTCTTTGCCATTTTTTTTTTTTAATTGTTCAAAAGTTCCCACTAATCCCTACCCTACTCCTTGCCCTTCCCTTAAATTTGATCTCTCCCTACCAGCTTCACTCTTTGTCCTTTGTTTCTCATCCGTGTCCTATTCAGTCGTGTACATGTATCTGTTTTGTCCTTGTCACTCTGCCTTTGAGAAAGGTCCTGATAGGATCGAAACGTCAGGCCCACTAAATTTTAAGTTTCTATATCGTTTACATTTCTCAATCAGTTTTCCTTTTTTTTCATTTTCTGAGTTCTGACGTTGGTTTTAGGGTCCCATCCACTGGGTCGGTTCTCAGCCTCCGATGGGTGAGCCAGGCCATAGCTGTCCCGGTGCCGTCATGGCCGATGGAGGCAGCCCGGTAAACAGCCCGTCACTCCGCGGCCCACGTCCCCGCTGCCGGCCAAGCGAGCCACCGCGCCGCGTCGCGCCGCGTCGAGCCGGCCCGACACCCCCAACAATAAACACAGACACCTCGGCCAGGGTTTGTTTGCAGGGGCGCTGTCATCGAGCGACCGTCAGGCGAATACCAAAACAAAAACACACAAAAAAACACCCGCGCTACCTCATGCTCTAGTCTCTACCCTGTGCGATGAGGCTTCTTGTTGCCGGCAGATTTGGCTGGAGAATTGGCTGGAACGTATACTCATCCATGGTATACTCCACAGATGAGGTAGCCTCCTTTTTTCACGGGAGAGCATTTTCTCTCTCTGTGAATCTCTCTCTATCTGTTTCTCTCTGTCATTGTCCGTCTGTCTGTCTGTCTGTCTGTCTGTCTGTCTGTCTGTCTCTCTGTCTCTGTCTGTCTCAGTGGTTCTGAGGTGGTGGGAAAATGGTAGCGACTTTACATAAGTAACTGTGAGTATGACCGAGGTGTTGCTCGGCTTTTTGCGGACGGACGTCGTGCCCTGCCCCGTCCTCTCCCCTCCTGATCCGTCCTGTCCCTCCTTGTTCTACCCTGCATGTCCTGGTCTGTCCCGTCCTGTCCCTCCATGCCCTGCCCTGCCTGTCCTGGTCTGTCCCGTCCTGTCCATCTATGTCCTGCCCGGCCTGTCCTGGTCTGTCCCGTCCTGTCACTCCATCATTTCCTGCCCTGCCTGTCCTGGTCTGTCCCGTCCTGCCCCTCCATGTCCTGCCCTGCATGTCCTGGTCTGTCCCGTCCTGTCCCTCCATGTCCTGCCCTGCCTGTCCTGGTCTGTCCCGTCCTGTCCCTCTTTATCCTCTCCTCCATGTCCTTGTCTACCAGGTCGTGTTCCTTCCTGTCCCGTCCTGTCATGCGCAGCCCTGTCCCCTCGTTCTGAATTGTCCGGCACCGTCCTTTCTGCCCTGACATGCCCTGCTGTCCTATCCTGTCCTGTCACGTCTTGTTCTGTCTCGATCTGTCGCGTCCCGTCACATCCTATCCTGCCGTGTCCCACATTATCCTGCACTGTCCCATACCATCGTGTCCATCGTCTTGCCCTGTTTATCCTCTCCCGTCCTTTCCATTTCGTCCCGCCCTGTTTTGCACCGCCCTTCCATCATTTCCCCCATTCTGAGCTGTCCTGCCCCGTTCTGTTGTACCACGTCATAAACTGTGCCCTTTGTCCTGTCCTCTCCTTGCCGCACGTCCTAACCAGTCTTGCCTCGCCTCTTATCGTCCTTTCGTCGTCGTCTTGTACCGTCTTGCCCCGTGTATTGCCGTGTCCTTTTATATCCTGTCCTGTCCTGCCCTGTCCTTTTATATCCTGTCCTGTCCTATTCTGTCCTTTCCTATCCTGTCCTGTTCTATCCTGTCCTGTCCTATCCTGTCATGCCCTGTCCTTTTACATTATGTCCTGTCCTGTCCTATCATGTCATGCCCTGTCCTTTTATATTCTGTCCTGTCCTGTCCTGTCCTGTCCTGTCCTGTCCTGTCTAGCTGTCATGTCCTATCCTGTCCTCTCCTATCATGTCCTATTTTTTCCTGTCCTGCCCTATCCTGTCCTTTTTTTAAAAATAATTTCCTGTCCTGTCCTGTCCTTTTAGAATAGAATAGAAAATAATAATTTATTGTCATATGTATATCAAATACATTGAAATTCTTCCTGGCCTTATATCCTGTTCTGTCATGTCCTGTCCTTTTTTTATAATTTCCTGTCCTGTCCTTTTATATCCTGCTCTGTCATGTCCTGTCATTTTTTGTCCTATCCTGCCCTGTCCTGTCCTTTTATATCCTGTCCTATCCTATCCTTTCCTGCCCTATCCTGTCCTATCCTATCCTGTCCTGTCCTATCCTATCCTGTCCTGTCCTGTCCTATCCTGTCCTGTCATGTACTGTCATATCCTGTCCTGTCCTGTCCTGTCCTGTCCTTTTATATCCTGTCCTATCCTATCCTGTCCTGCCCTATCCTGTCATGCCCTATCCTGTCCTATCCTATCCTGTCCTGCCCTATCCTGTCATGCCCTATCCTGTCCTGTCCTATCCTGTCCTGTCATGTACTGTCATATCCTGTCCTGTCCTGTCCTGTCCTGTCCTTATATATCCTGTCCTATCCTATCCAGTCCTGCCCTTTCCTGTCATGCCCTATCCTGTCCTATCCTATCCTGTCCTATCCTGTCATGTCCTGTCCTGTCCTGTCCTGTCCTGTCATGTCCTGTTATATCCCGTGTGTCACTTTTTACCATCCTTCCTCAATGCTTTTACCGACTAGCTCTGTAGGTACCTCCTAGGCGTTGGCCGTTACTTGGTATAGAAGTAACCTCTGGACTTGGGCAAAGCAACTGAGAGCCTGAAAGGAAAACGTGCCAGGTAGTCAGCACTGGACTTGAAATGGGGAAAATTCCCTATCGTCTGGGTAAGGGTTTACCGTGGTTTTACCGAAAGAAGTCCAGTGCGCTAATTATGCTCTTTTCTGCCAGTCCTGTCCCACCCTATATGCAAGCGTCCCATCACGCTCTGCCCCGTTCGGTCCCGCAATCTATTGTCCTTTGTTCCGTGTTTGTATAGTTTACCTAAACATGTCACAGCGGTTTCGTCACGTTGTCGAGCAAAAGATTGACGTGCCAAAACGGCCTGCCTGGCTGGGCCCCCCTTGTATCGGAAAACAGTGAAACCAGACCACCGGCACTCCCCGACCTTTCAACTCTCGCGTGTCGGCCGAGCCCAGACGTCGTCTGCCCGGGCCGAAACCCGAGATCCCCCCAGCAAGCACAGTGACCGTGAAAATTAGCTGCAGGACGGAGCTATGGACAGAGAGAGAGAGACAGACAGAGAGAAGGAGAAAGAGACAGAGAGGGGATAGAGATAGAGCCTGAGAGAGGGAGTGAGAGAGAGGAGGGAGGGGAGAGAGGGAGAGAGAATGAGAGGGGGATGGAGTGAGAGAGAGAGAGAGAGACAGACAGAGAGAGGGAGAAAGAGATAGAGAGAGAGAGAGAGGATAGAGATAGAGCCTGAGAGAGGGAGAGAGAGAGAGAGGAGGGAGGGGAGAGAGGGAGAGAGAATGAGAGGGGGATGGAGTGAGAGAGAGAGACAGACAGAGAGAGGGAGAAAGAGAGAGAGACAGAGAGGGGATAGAGATAGAGCCTGAGAGAGAGAGAGGAGGGAGGGGAGAGAGGGAGAGAGAACGAGATGGAGATGGAGGGAGAGAGAGAGGAGGGAGGGGAGAGAGAGGCAGAGAGAGAGAGAGATAGAGAGAGAGAGAGATTGAGAGAGAGAGAGAGACATAGACAGAGACAGAGACAGAGGGAGAGACAGAGACAGAGACAGAGACAGAGGGGGGGGGAGAAAAAACACACACCAGGCGACTGGGGTAAAGTGGCGTTCAGAATTTTGAGTGACAGGCAACGATCTGGCGTTGGAGAGGCGATTAGCGACGCTTGTGTAATTGTTTGGGGCCTTCCGCCTCTTCGATTGCGTTTTAATTGCAGTGTGAATTTCCAGGCTAGAATTACTCCGCGCTCAGACAAGAGGGGAAAGAGGGAAAGGAAAGGAAAGGGAAGGGAATGGAAGGGAGGGGAGGGGAGCCTGTGATGAAACGGCTGGTGCCACCGTGGCGCCTGCTAATGGGAAAACAATGCAGATAGGTCCTCGGCGTGTGACAATGCGCTAATTAACACGGCCCCAATTGCGGGTGTTGCTCCACGCGAACGCCGGTCCCCGTCTCCGCGCCCGCCCCCTCTCTCCCCCCGGAAATAATCGACATTCTGACGGATGATTGCTAGGAAATAACTTGCTCAGTAATCATCATTAACCTCGCACTATCAATACGCGTGCTCTGTCTTTTCACCATTCTTCCTATTAGCTGCATAGTGGTGTGTGTGGGTTTTTTTTTTTTTTTTTTTTTGGGGGGGGGGGTTCTGTCCGGGGGAGGGGCACTGCTGACGAATGGGCTCTGAGCAGTTGCCCTCGAGATCCGCGACAAATGAAAAGTGATGAAAATGGGTTAATTCATCTATCTGCGCAAATGTCCAAAGCGGTATTGGATTACCGCTCGGGAAAGTTCGTGGGGTGGCCGTATAGCTGCGTTTCCCCGGGGGACCGCCGCGTCGCGGCCCACCGTGGCCAGCCGAACCGAAGCGTAGGGAGTTTGCACTCGCCTAGTCACCCGGGAAGAGGGTCTGAGCTGGCACTGGCAGTTGGCAGGAAGCCGTGCTCTTGTCGGGATCTCTGACTAGGGTCTTGAAGGCCCGGCAACACCGGGAAGATCGGGAAACATCCGATGTCCACAGATCTCCTACTTTACGCAGTTTGTAGAGGGTCATGATAGAATCCTCATGTTGAAATCATACGGTCTTGGATGCTGTACATGTACCTCCCGAGAAATCTTCACTCAAACATCGATAAATAGTATAGGCCTACTACTCGCGAGTAAGTAAACTATTTCTTACACTACAGGCTGGTGCAAAACCCGTGACGGTTCGCTGCCTGTTTCTACTTTCTCCGATTACCTTTTGAACTTTAAAACCTTCACGGGATTTCTTGTTTTGTAATGCTTCGGCATAATGGTTTAACACACAAACTGTGGCAATCTTTTGACCTTTGTAATTGTATAGGGTCTTTAAGCCACATTCCTTGGCAGTCCGTCAGTCCTCGATGGACTCCCTAGATATCCAATCCGGTTGCCAGCCCAAGTAAAGGCTGTACTAAACAAACATTCACCCACCCACCACCAGTCCCCACCACCTTACTAAAAAAAGAGAAGAAGACAAGTCGAAATTAATCAACGTCACATGAAACTGTATCTTCCATGGAAGGTGCACGTTCCTCTGGTCTGGCTGACTTGGTCCGCCCAGTTAGGACATTTCAGCGAGCAACCAGGCCGTTTGCCCCCTCTCACCCATACACTCTCTGTCTCTAGAACAACTTATGCTTCAGAACAGCTTCTTCCCACTTTGTTTCGCGTTTCCCACCCCGGTATATGATCTGGCTCTTACGAGGAATGTCAATAATTCCTACTAGTATCTCTACCCTTCTCGAGTTCCTCTCTATCTCCTTAGCCCTATATTCGTGAGTGGCTTTATAGCCTTGTTTTGGACGAATCTGCATAAAAACGTGAATATAATCCCCCCCCCTGGTAATTCGAATTTCTGGTGTCAGGAAGCACCGCTTGTACCGAGCGTGGTTATGAGGGCGTTGCAGCCGTGTCTACCCACGGTAGTCGTAGCCCCTGGCTAACCGACAAACGATCCTGTGGACTGAGCACCTACCCATCGTATAGCCCTCGCCTGACCCGATTACGGATGAGGACGATCCTTTGGCTTTGTGGAGAGCAGTCTCGTCGATCTATGGTCATAGAGGGAGACGGTGGTGAAAGAGCGAGCTCCCCGGTCTTCGATCAAAGAGCGAAGACTGCAGCTACGGTCTCTCACGCACCTCACTTTGAGCGACGGCATTTGAAGGGCTTTGACAGGCGGAAGGCCGCATCGATGCAGAGCCTGTATCTCAGCGTTTCGGGCAGCGTGCGGTGGCATGTGCACTCTATAGTCCCGCCAGGAAGACTGGCGCCTTCCGACAGTTCCGTATCACAAAGAGACGGCCGACACGGTGTCACCGCGGCAGCCTTGCCGCTTCTTGGGCATCGTTCACCGAGAAAGGTTCTGTATGCGGTGCCCCTGAACCATGCTCTGCATGCACCGCAGATCGAAGTCTTCCGTCTCCGCGCCGGTGGCCAGGCCAGGCCAGGCCAGACCCTGTCCTCTATGATCACAGTTGAGCTCCTTAGTTACTGCGCGGCTGTAGTTTACGACGGCAGAGCTACGCCCCCCACTCTATGACCTCTAGAATTGGAGACAGCCGGTGACTGTGGATGTGACCACCCGCTTATATCTATCAACTACGCCAGCCGTCTCCTAAATGCAAATTGAAACGAGCATTTGCAATTTGACTAAACATGAATTATTATTGGGGTGTTTTTTTATAGGTGGGGGGAAGGGAAATACAAATGAGGTATACTGACCGGTAGCTGTAAATATTAACACCAACGGTGAGAGCGATCTGGGAATATACTGGCCATTAATTTCAATTCCCTCTTGCGACTTAAGGGATAAAAAAACCAACGAATTACCAATGCATTAGGCATACAAATATAATTGCTATTGAAAAAACCCACCCAAACTAAAACAGCATGGAAAATAATGAACGCGGAACTATGGAGGAACGAGATCTCCGTCCGTGGCTGGAAATGCCCGAACACCGTCACCGAGCCCATGAGTGCAGGGAAGTGTAGGTCTATAGTAGTGTTGCGACATCCCGGTTATTTTCAAAAACCGGGAACCGGTGTCGCTGAACCGGTCGGGAACCGGTGTCCCGATTTTCTCCAACCATAATTAGCCAAAATCTAACACTATAAGGAATAGCGTGTGCTCCAAATTCATGGTTGTGAATCTGTAACATCTTTTTTCCTCATAAAGATCGTGAGTTTTCAATAAACTAATCAAGCTGTGATTTTTCTCACGTATTCCCTCACTGAAATTTGTTTGCAGCCTTCAGCACCCTTTTGATCACGATTTTTATTTTTTTTATTCACATTTATTTCCCGAAAATACACTTTGAATGACACTCCACTTTCGTGACGTCACTAAGATCAATATTCATGAGGCATGATTCTTGGAGGGAATGTCCCACACACGCCTATAGACTCTATAGGGGCCTATAGACTCTATAGGCCCCACACGAGTCAGAAAATATACCGAATTGGCTAGTCACATCTCTCGAGTCCGAGCCCAAGTCCCGAGTCATCCAGGTCGAGTCCGGGTCAGAGATCCAGGGCTGGATTTCACAGAGTCTTACGATGCATCGTAAGTCAACTTACGATGGTTAACCCATCGTAAGTTGCCATAGGCCGTATGTGTTTTTTGTGTGTAGTGCTCATCAACTTGCGATTGATCGTAAGTTACGACGAGTTTGGTGAAATCCATCCCTGGTCGAGTCCGACGAGCCCATGTCCCGAGTCATCCAGGTCGAGTCTGAGTCATTGTCCCGAGTCATCCAGGTCGTGTCTGAGTCGAAGACCCGAGTCATCCAGGTCGTGTCTGAGTCGAAGACCCGAGTCATCCAGGTCGTGTCTGAGTCGAAGACCCGAGTCATCCAGGTCGTGTCTGAGTCGAAGACCAGAGTCATCCAGGTCGAGTCCGAGCCCATGTCCCGAGTCATCCAGATTGAGTCCGAGTCACTAGGCCCAAGTCATCCAGGTCGTGTCTGAGTCGAAGACCCGAGTCATCCAGGTCGAGTCCGAGCCCATGTCCCGAGTCATCCAGGTCGAGTCCGAGTCATTGTCCCGAGTCATCCAGGTCGTGTCTGAGTCGAAGACCCGAGTCATCCAGGTCGAGTCCGAGTCATTGTCCCGAGTCATCCAGGTCGAGTCCGAGTCATTGTCCCGAGTCATCCAGGTCGTGTCTGAGTCGAAGACCCGAGTCATCCAGGTCGAGTCCGAGTCATTGTCCCGAGTCATCCAGGTCGTGTCTGAGTCCAAGTCCCGAGTCATCCAGGTCGTGTCTGAGTCCAAGTCCCGAGTCATCCAGGTCGTGTCTGAGTCCAAGTCCCGAGTCATCCAGGTCGTGTCTGAGTCCAAGTCCCGAGTCATCCAGGTCGAGTCCGAGTCATTGTCCCGAGTCATTCAGGTCGAGTCCGAGTCATTGTCCCGAGTCATCCAGGTCGAGTCCGAGTCATTGTCCCGAGTCATCCAGGTCGAGTCCGAGCCCATGTCCCGAGTCATCCAGGTCGAGTCTGAGCCCATGTCCCGAGTCATCCAGGTCGAGACCGAGTCATTGTCCCGAGTCATCCAGGTCGAGTCCGAGTCATTGTCCCGAGTCATCCAGGTCGAGTCCGAGTCATTGTCCCGAGTCATCCAGGTCGAGACCGAGTCATTGTCCCCTCATCCATGTCGAGACCGAGTCATTGTCCCGAGTCATCCAGGTCGAGTCCGAGTCATTGTCCCGAGTCATTCAGGTCGAGTCCGTGTCCAAGTCCCGAGTCATCCAGGTCGAGTTCGAGTCACGAGTCACATCGGTCGAGTCGTGAATCAAACTGAGAGGAAGTCGTTTCACCAGCCCATGTACCCTAAATAGCGGTCGGTGACAGCCGATTGCTAGGGTGGTGGTTGTACAAAGTTCTTTTAGAAACGGCGGCTTTGTTTTTCTCCCATACGGACACAACTCACATACGTGAAGTCCGAGTCCAAGTCCGAGACAATACGTGATGCGAGTCTTTGGAAAGCAGAAAACAGTATCCAGTAGTGGGTGAAGTCCAGAGTTGAATCTGGGAGCAGTCTGTGGAGCAGAGTATGAAGTAGTGTGAGGGATGGCTGTATGGCTGGGCAGGTGATGAAAAGATGGGTGATGGGCCCCTCGTCATCGCACCAACCGCACTGCCGGGGGATGTCGGGGTCGATGTGGTGCAAAACTTGAAGAGACGGCAGGATGTTGTGGAGGAGCCTGTACTGGGCGTCTCCTTCTCGTTTGGAAGTTGGAAGTTGGTAAACGTTCTTCCATTGCACGCGTTTATCTTCCGGAATGTGTCAAGCCCGTTGCAGATAAATGGGAGTAGTGGGCGGCAAGGAGTTGGTGGTACCATTGAAGGCTTCGTAAACGGTTTTTGAATTTGCAGTCAGCCCGTCCGTGTCAACCAAGATCTTGATATCAAGGGATACGGGGCGATGAGCGTCGTCGGCTGACTGCTGCGTTGTTGTTGTTGTTGGCTTCTTATTATACGGTGCCTGGTGGTAAGCACCGGAGAGATGATGGCTTGGATGTCCTCCACGTCCCTGGAGAGACACCTGGCAGACAGTCAGACAGCGGTCGCTGTCTGGAAATGTTCGGCAGGGAGCCAAGTTCCATTGTCGTCCAGCAGATCACCGACGAGTCGGATCCCACACGCCGCAAGTCGCCCGCCAAGGCTACTGTCGTCTCTGTCGACTCGAGGAAATAAAAAAAACTAATAATCGGTAATTTAGTACAAAAAACATAATCAGTAGGCAGTGTTGCAAAGCGAGCTCCGATTGTGTCCCAGGCATGCAAGAGTTCACTTTGAAAAGTAGGGAGGTGGCAGAAAAAGACGGGTTTCAATTTTGTGGTAAACAGTTCACGGTCAACGCCGAGTTTGCGGTATTTCCGGAGAAAGTGCCGTAGAAAATCATAACTTGGGTGGTGGTGTGGTTTGGAGAGAAAGGAAACAAGTAAATAGTAACGAAAAGTTAGCATGCGTGCCTAAAGGCAGGCAGGCAGGCAGATAGACAGGCAGGCATGCAGGCAGACAAACAGGCAGGCAGGCATGCAGGCAGACAGGCAATTGTTGGTGCTTAAAAGTGGGCTTGTGAAATGGGTGCCACGACAGTATATAACATGCAATTTGCTATAATGCCCATTACTTGATTCCCATAGCGCCCTCGCTTCCAAGGCGGCGGCCAAATAGATTGTAGATGGTTTGATGCATTCATATTGCTTTCCCCCTTCGGAGTTACGAATTCCAAGTGGATTAATTTTCTCTCTCTCTCTCTCTCTCTCTCTCTCTCTCTTTCTCGCAAAAAAAGCACAACCGTGTCGGTCTCGACCCGTCTGCCGTTCGTTCAACTGCAAACAGTCGACGATGCCCACAGAGTGATAGTAGCTCATTGACATTCAGTGGATAATTATTTCCATTATATTCCCCCTTTCCAATGGTCACCTCAAATTCAGCCGCAACGCGCCTAATCCCCGCCTATATTAAAGGGATTACCGTTCATGGCGTGCGCCGTACAGCCCCATCTTTTCCATCACAAAGTACGGGGCGTTGCATTTTTGAATGACTAATGTTCTTCCTTTCTTCTGTTGCTTCTGTCCTTCCAAACTTAATGTGGAAATTGCATTCAGAACTGCCTCGTCAATGAAGGACAGCTCCGAGCATGAATATTACACATGACTTCTTTTTTTCTAACCGTGAACACCCCTGGGATTATGGCAGTATACTCGGCTTAAAAAGGTGGAATTTTGTTAGATTAAAATAAGGCTCTTATCGTACTATGAGGCGTCGTCACTTTCCGTCCCATTCCGTTCCATTCCATGATTCCTTTCCTTTAAATACCATTCCATTTCATTACATTCATTCCGTTCCATTCCGTTCCATTCCATCCCATTCCATTTCATTTAATTCCCTTACATTCCACTGCATTCCATTCCATTGCATTCAATTCCATTCCATTTCATTCAATTCACTTCCATTCCATTCCATTTCCTCCATTCACTTCCTTTTTGTTTAATTCCCTTCCATTCCCTTCCATTCCATTCCATTTCATTAAATTCCATTCATTTCCATTCAATTCCATTCAATTCCATTCATTTCCATTCGATTCCATTCGATTCCATTCAATTCCATTCAATTCCATTCTATTCCATTCAATTCCATTCCATGCCGTTCCATTCTATTCCATTCCATTCCTTCCCTTCCATTTCATTCCATTCCATTCCGATCCATTCCATTCCATTCCATTCCCTTCCCTTCCCTTCCCTTCCATTCCCTTCCCTTCCATTCCATTCCATTCCAAATCATTCCATTCCAAATCATTCCTGTGCGTTCCATTCCATTCCATTCCATTCCATTCCATTCCATTCCATTTCGTTCCATTCCATTCCATTCCGTTCCATTCCATTCCATTCCATGGCATTCCGTTCCGTTCCATGCCATTCCATTCCATTCCATTCCATTCCATTCCGTTCCGTTCCGTTCCATTCCATTCCATTCCAAATCATTCCAGTCCATTACATTCCATTACATTCCATTCCATTCCATTCCATTCCATTTCGTTCCATTCCATCCCGTTCCATTCCATTCCATTCCAAATCATTCCAGTCCATTCCATTCCCAGGGTCTGTCCCACCAGTGACTCAGGTTCGGTCGATGGACCCCATTCAACACTCGATCACGCGCGATGCTCACTTCCAAGTCCCGACCTGCTTGGAAGCTTGGAACAGGACCGTTAAACTCGAGGTCATTTAACTTCCCATCAATGACTATGGTCAATGCAGAGCTATACGAACTGATTACGACCACTCCTCCTGGCCTGATCCATAGTGGTGCTAATTAATTGCGTCGCGGGGGAACTCCCTCCGTCATGTTTCAGCAAATCAACCACGTGCAAGTTTTGTTGGTGAAAGAATGGTCGGTTTGTTCCAGAGCGTCTCGGGTAAACTACTCCCCATATTGATAACAAAATCTGATCACAAATTGTGTTTGTTTGTTTGTTTGTATTTCGGGGAAGCGGTTGTTCGGTTTTCACGAGTGAGTCATCGTCGAGATGTCCAAGGGTGGAAGGTCTCCTTCGAAGCGAAGATGAGCGTGACTCCCCCCTACGTATAGGCTTATTAATCGCATGAGGACCAATCTCGTCAGCCACGGTCTAATAAACTTTGGTGGGGGGGGGGGGTGGGCGGCGTTGGCGTCCGAGTTAACGGTCTCATGGTCACCGCGGTGTGCGTGTATTATAGTATGGGGAGTAGTATAGGGTTGAACTGATAGCTCCGCTTTACCCTCACATGCCAACCCCGTCTAATCTGTCAGACCTCCCGAGCCATTAAACAAACATCATCATCCCCTCTCGCCTCCCACTCCCCCCTCCTCCCCCTGCTAAATCCTCCCTCCGTATCACAGCCAACGACAGCATCCAGCCCATCCCAGGCGCCAGTCCTATCGCTAAGGTGTAAATTAGTCGCTGGTGGGGGGGGGGGGGGGAGAGGGGGAGGTGGAGGGGGGAGGGGGGAGGGGGAAGGTGGAGCGGTAGACGCGCCGTGAAATAACCAGGCGTCGACTTATGTTTGCGTACACGCATCAGTGTGCCGCGGCTTGAGTGAGGCGCTCCGACGCTGGCAGGCCGACTTCAGCCGGCCTATTAGCCGCAGCGTAAACATCCCCTGAAAGTTTATCGGCAACTGATGCTTGTCATTCCGTCGACGTCTGATGTCTGCTCCGTGGGGCCTGGCACCCCACAGTCAACCTCATTTCCCCCCTCCTACCCCCTCAGCGATCCTCGACAAAGTCCGCTTTCCTCCTGAGTGCCCAGTTAATTGCATTTGCATATCCCCACGGCTGGCCGACCAATCGGCCAATTAAGTCGTTGTTTTTAATGACTGTGTTCATAAGAGATCGCGTCGGGCAGGTTTTTTTTTTTTTCGTTTCAGACGAGAACAACTGAAAGGTGAAAGAGGCGATTCTGTCTGGAGGTCAAAAACGGATGAAGCTCGTAGTCACTAGTCAAGGTTAAATGGATGACTGAAACAAATTATGGATAAGTGTCATTATGTTTGGAAGCGTCGTTATGTGTTATATAGAAGTATTTGAGGTTAGCACTCTGTTTGTGTAAGTGGTATGGAGGGAACGCCGCCATCAGAATTAGTCTTCAAAGGCATGGCATCAGTCGGATTTTCCACAGAATGTGAATGAGTTTTCATCATTTTGTTAAGGGTCGCTTGTCACATGTAGGCCTAGGTCGCATAGATGCAATGCGATGCAATGCGATGCAATGCGATGCAAAGCAATGCGATGCAATGCAATGCGATGCGATGCGATGCAATTCGATGCGATGCAATGCGATGCAATGCGATGCAATGCGATGCAATGCGATGCGATGCGATGCGATGCGATGCGATGCGATGCGATGCGATGCGATGCAATGCGATGCGATGCGATGTGATGCAATGCGATGCAATGCGATGCAAAGCGATGCGATGCGATGCAATGCGATGCAATGCGATGCAATGCGATGCAAAGCGATGCGATGCGATGCAATGCGATGCGATGCGATGCAATGCAATGCGATGCAATGCGATGCAAAGCAATGCGATGCGATGCAATGCGATGCGATGCGATGCAATGCAATGCAATGTGATGCAATGCAATGCGATGCAATGCGATGCAAAGCTATGCGATGCAATGCGATGCAATGCGATGCGATGCAATGCGATGCGATGCGATGCAATGCGATGCAAAGCGATGCGATGCGATGCAAAGCGATGCAATGCGATGCAAAGCGATGCAAAGCGATGCAATGCGATACAATGCGATGCAATGCGATGCAATGCGATACAATGCGATGCAATGCGATGCAATGCGATGCAATGCGATACAATGCGATGCAATGCGATGCAATGCGATGCAATGCGATGCAATGCGATGCAAAGCGATGCAATGCGATGCGATGCAATGCGATGCGATGCAATGCGATGCAAAGCGATGAAATGCGATGCAATGCAATGCGATGCAAAGCGATGCGATGCGATGCAAAGCGATGCAATGCGATGCAAAGCGATGCAAAGCGATGCAATGCGATACAATGCGATGCAATGCGATGCAATGCGATACAATGCGATGCAATGCGATGCAATGCGATGCAATGCGATACAATGCGATGCAATGCGATGCAATGCGATGCAATGCGATGCAATGCGATGCAATGCGATGCAAAGCGATGCAATGCGATGCGATGCAATGCGATGCGATGCAATGCGATGCAAAGCGATGAAATGCGATGCAATGCGATACAATGCGATGCGATGCGATGCGATGCGATGCAAAGCGATGCAATGCGATGCAATGCAATGCAATGCAATGCAATGCGATGCAATGCGATGCAATGCGATTCGATGCGATGCAATGCGATGCGATGCGATGCGATGCAAAGCGATGCAAAGCGATGCAATGCAATGCGATCCGATGCAAACCGATGCGATGCAATGCGATGCGATGCGATGCGATGCAATGCGATGCAATGCAATTCAATGCAATGCAATGCAATGCAATGCAATGCAATTCAATGCAATTCAATGCAATGCAATTCAATGCAATTCAATGTAATGCAATGCAATGCAATTCAATGCAACGCAATGCAATGAAATGCATTGCATTGCATTGCATTGCAATGCAATTCAATTCAATGCAATGCAATGAAATGCAATGCAATGCAATTCAATGCAATTCAATGTAATGCAATGCAATGCAATTCAATGCAATTCAATGTAATGCAATGCAATGCAATTCAATGCAATTCAATGTAATGCAATGCAATGCAATTCAATGCAATTCAATGCAATGCAATGCGATGCAATGCAATGCGATGCAATGCAATGCGATGCAATGCAATGCGATGCAATGCAATGCGATGCAATGCAATGCGATGCAATGCAATGCAATGCAATGCAATGCAATTCAATATATTTCGATGCAATGCAATGCAATGCAATATAATGCCCAATATACAATGCAATACAATTCGATGGTATGCAATGTAATGTAATGCAACTCAATATATTTCGATGCAATATAATGACCAATACAATGCAATATAATGACCAATACAATGCAATATAATGACCAATACAATACAATATAAAGACAATACAATGCAATATAATGACCAATACAATACAATATAAAGACAATACAATGCAATATAATGACCAATACAATGCAATATAATGACCAATACAATGCAATGCAATTCGATGCAACCCATAATATGGTGTAGCCTAGCCCAATTTTGGTGACTACCGTACCAAACTTGGCTATAAGTATAACACCGCCCTAATAATTTGTTCAATGTGAGCATGTGAATGCACGGCCAACTCACATTGCGCAAAATAATAGTCAGAAGCTCGATTCAGATTCGGATGACCGACGCCGAAGATTTCCGGGTTTCTAGAACAACAGAGTTGGGAAGGAAGATCTTTGAGGGTGGGGGATTGGCCGGGAGCAACGCTGACAAAATTGAGATAGGAAAGCTACAGTGGAACTATACTACATGTAATGTGACCCGGCACAACGACATGAGGAATATCCCACCAAAACACTTTTTGAGTAAACAACGCCTGAAGTTAAAGTATCTTCACAATTCGATTACAAAATGTTGTTTTTTTCTCGGAAATTTTAAATATTAGAGGATATTATATTTTGATATAATTTGAAAGCTAATGGTATACTCTTTCACATCATTAGAAAATCTCAAAATCTCAAAAGTGGGGGTTATTCTTCATTATGCTGTGCCGGGTCACGTATTAGGTTCAGTCTGGGAATGGTCTTACCAGCAGTGGTACCGCTTTGCGATTGTAACACGACAGTCCGACACCAGACACTGAAGATTCCAGGGCATTGGATCCCCGCACCACACAGAGTACCGTGTATAAATAGGCTGAACGTATTGTACTGGAGGGGTTGGGATCTGACGGTTTGCACGACGGGAAGAAGCACAGTGTGGACACCACGCGACTCATTTCTTTCGAGAAGGAGTCTGGCGGCTGTGAAAAGAGCCGGTAACTCATACTGGAGATGTCTGACTTGCTTAATCCTCTTGCGTGTAACGTATTAAAAGGGTTTTGCAAAGGTTAACTTCCGAAACGCTTCGCTTGGAAGTGTGCCCGGAACAGGGAGATATACTGTATAACAATGATATAACCAAACCAACATTATGAGGACCAGTCAGCACGGCCAAACGGCTGAGTGCATGTATCAAGTTTTAGAGTAACACGTTTAGTCAGCTCAACATCCGGTCGCTGCTCATTGCCAATGGCTCTCTTGTATCAGACGGGCCCGGATGTCGGTCATTTGGTATAGGTGCAAAGTTCACGGCTAGCAGCCAACTTTGATAAGAAACGAAACAGAATGAGAATGAGAATGCCTGACAGTGACAGAGGAGAGAGTCGAATAGTAGCGTCTCAATATTCCCCACGGAAAGGATCCGATGTTTTCAAGTTTGGTCATTGAAGTCTGCATAAGCTGATTGCCACATTTTTTGGGATAGGCCTCTAAAATGAAACTTAGATATAACGTGATGTTTGCGTCGAGGAGAATGCAATTCGTCGAGGTTTAGCGCTTGCGCTTGGACGTGATCAACACTGAGTGCTCAGTGCTTTGCCCGACGCCTCGGATGAAACGGGCAGCTCGGGCGGGATTCGAACCTGCGACTCCCACTTTCTATAGTGCGGACGTCTTAACCACTTGACCACCGAGCTGGTCGAGGTCGTGTGGAGGATTCGAATATGTGACCCGGCACAGCGACATGAGGAATATCCCACCAAAACACTTTTCGAGTAAACAACGCCTAAAGTCAAAGTATCTTCTCAATTCGATTAAAAATCAATGTTTTTTTTTTTTTTTTTTTCTCGGAAAGTTAATGTATTGGAGGAAATTTGGATATCATTTGAAAGCTAATGGTACACTCTTTCACATTATTAGAAAATCTCAAAATCTCAAAAGTGGGGGTTATTCCTCATTATGATGTCCCGGGTCACATATAGTGTATAGCGGCGGGTAGCGCGTTGCATCATAGATATGAAACTCCATAAAAAAATAAAACGAAACTCCATAAAACACACACACACACATAAGTAAAGGCTCAGAAATCGTTTGCTCAACCATTGCTCTGGTTCGATAGGCAATATTCGGAGGATAAGCGGTTGATTTGGACCGACGCAATTCAACAGTTGGGATTGTTTTTTACCAATCATGTTACCAGTTGAATTATGTGACCAACACTGATCCAAATGGTAGTTCAATATCACCCCCAAAACAACGTTTACAATTGGCATCAAACTTCAAAGAAAGCCTGTGTCGAAAATGCCACCTGTTACTTCTCAAAACAAAACGTAAAAGCTGAAAGCGAGAAGCATGCTGAGACAAAAAAAAACGAGTCAAGAGTTTGGAAGAGACGTCAGTGGTTGGTGTAGTGTGAACAGATTTGTAGAATTACTCCGATTTGTCCTTTTCGTCCGGTTCGGAGAGGACTAAAGCTACCTGCGTTTGGTGAAATCGGTGTTACTTGCAGGCCGGTTGGCCCAGGTGCGGTTAGCCTGTCCATGGAGGAAGAGGGGGGCCTGACCATCATAGTTTCCCCCACCAACTGAACGACTACTTCCACGGGGGGTCAGCTTCCCTCCCTGGCGACGCAGGTCTGTCCACGTTGGATCGTCACCGCTTCTTAATTGCCCTAATTACCGCCGGCCTGGCTAAAAAAAGGTTCGTCGGTAATATAAGACAATGCCGGCCGAGGTCAGACCTCTTTCAGCGGCGATTATTGAGGGGGGGGGCGAGCCGGGAGGGAGATAAAAGACACTGGAAGGGTAAGAGAGATAGAGAGATAGAGAGGGGGAGTGGGAGAGGGCAGTGAGAGAAAGAAAGAGAGAGAGAGAAGGGGAGAGAGAGACAGAGAGGGGGGGGGGGTTTGAGGGACAGATGCATAGATGATAGAGAGATGAGGATAGAGGAGAGAGAAGGGAGAGGGAAGGGGAGAGAGTGGGAAGAGAGACAGTGAGAGAAATTGACAGAGAAAGAGAGGTAGAGAGAGAAAATAAGAGAGAGAGAGGGGGGGGGAGTGGGGACAGAGGGAGAGAGAGAGAGTTGGGGGGGGGGAATGAGGCACGAGAACGTCGTGTTGCTCCCCCCCCCGAAGTCAAAGGCCGAATACTGCTAGTGACTGAATACTGCTATTGACTTGCGTTGTTTAGCCATCCTGAATTATAAAAAAATACAATCAAGTGCAAAATCCACCACGAAGAAGAAATAACGCTAAATTAGATAATGCTTCAATAGACTCAAATCACTGTGGAATTTCTTCGTGGTGATTTGTAGGCGCGAAGTCCCTAAGTCTATAGCCTTGTCCAAGGCGGTCTCTCCGGTACGGCAGCGGTCAGAGATCCAGCCGTCCGTTTCACCAAACTCACCGTAACTTTACGATCAATCGCAAGACAACGAGCGATGCGCAGAAACCATACGGTGTATCACAACTCACGATGGGTTGTCAATCGTGAGTTGTGTTGTGTTGTGTTACGTCGTAAGGCCGGCTGTGAAATCCAGCGCTGTGGCCACACCATACCGTAGCCAGGCTGCACACGGCACGCAGACCACGCCGCTGCCATCACACACGCATCAGTAATTTCGTGTGCGTACATGTGTACGAGCGCGTACGCAGCCGTCCTGGCCTGGCAGCCATCGAACAACAAGAGCAAGACCGCTTATACGGACCAGGAAAAGACTCGCACACAACATGTGCGCAAGCAAGCTGCGGGCGAGGGAATGGCGTGCGCAAGCTATGAGCGGAGAAAGTGAGGCTGCACTTCGGATATCAATTGCAGCGATATTGCGATAAAGCAACATGTAGTATTTCTAAAGGTCGAATTTAGATTGTTATATCGTTGGCCAACGACTTCAATATTGCCTCGTGGTGATTCGGGTTGGCGGCCTCTTTGCCCGCCCTTTGTCCGCCCGTAACAGTCGGGGGAGCGCTGGCCAGCAGACCCGCTTCAGACGGAGGAGAGGGACCGTGGGCCCGAATGTCAAAATGTACCGGGTCCCCGGGGGTGTTCCGGGCCGGTCGCCCGCGGGCGACGGGCGTTGTTCGCCCCCCATCACCCACGGCGTCGGCTTGTTTGGCATTGATGACACCGCTAAAAAACCGGCAGAGTAGATGAGGTGACGGGACAAGGGCTCCCGGGCACTGAGCACCAGAGCCACTGATCTAAACCACCTGAGGCAGGAGGGATCCCTTTCAGCCCTCCAGAAGGGTGGGAGTGGGGTGGAGGAGAGTGGGGGGGGGGGAGAGTTTGCCCGTACACAAACCATCAACCCAGGGAATTGGGGTAAATGGCAAGATCGGAGAGTTCCCATCTCTACAATGTACCCACTCGTCCTCCTAGCCCTTCGAGACAATAGAAACATAGGATAGGAACCAACTTTCAAAACAAACAAGGACTCTAGGGTAGGTGGGATGGGGAGTTTGCCCGTACACAAACCATCAACCCAGGGAATTGGGGTAAATGGCAAGATCGGAGAGTTCCCATCTCTGCAATGTACCCACTCGTCCTCCTAGCCCTTCGAGACAATGGAAACATAGGATAGGAACCAACTTTCGAAACAAACAAGGACTCTAGGGTAGGTGGGGTGGGGAGTTTGCCCGTACACAAACCATCCACCGTGGGTGAATCGGGGTAAATGGCAAGATCGGAGAGTTCCCATCTCTACAATGTACCCACTCGTCCCCCTAGCCCTTCGAGACAATGGAAACATAGGATAGGAACCAACTTTCGAAACAAACAAGGACTCTATAGGGTAGTGGGTTGCCCGGCGCACACGCCAGCACCTATTGTGATAACGGGGTTTGATGTCTGACGGTGACTTATTATCTTTAACGCGGCTAATAGCCCGAGGTAATTAGGACAGAGCCCAAGACCGCCGTGACGGTGGGACGGGACGCCGCTTGACTGCCGGCCGGGGCCCGGTGCACTTCCCCCCTCACCACCCCTTAACCACCCACCTCCCCTCCCTCCCTCCCTCCTTGCCCCCCCCCCCCCTCCCCCATCACCGACCGGGGGCCTCGGCCAACAGGAATCCGTCTGTTTGGGGTGCTGAGTGATATACT
Source organism: Luidia sarsii (assembly GCA_949987565.1). Lineage (NCBI taxonomy): Eukaryota > Metazoa > Echinodermata > Asteroidea > Paxillosida > Luidiidae > Luidia > Luidia sarsii. Next base: position 22,354,445 of record OX465105.1, on the reverse strand, counting down.
CCACGTTGCCTGGCACGGTCGTGGTGTCGCGATCTTCGTGGCGCTGCCTGGCTCTCTCCCCTTGCCCCTCTTTCTCTCTCCTTTGTCTCTGCCTCTATTCCTCCGCCCCTCCCTATGCCATTCTCTGCCTGTCGGTCTGTCTGTCTGTCTGTCTGTCTTCTTCACTCTCTGGCTCCCCACTCTTCTCCCTGTCTCTCCGTCACTCTTTGTATCTTTGTAGCTGACTCTCTCCCTCCTCTCTCTCCCCGATTCTATCTTCATCTCTCCCTCTCTCTCTCTCCCTCCCCCTCTCTCTCTCCCACTCGCTCTCCCCCTCTCCCCCTCTTTCTCTCCCCTCTCCCCCTCTCTCTCTCTCCATCGTTTCTCTCTCCCCGATTTTCTCTTTCTCTCTCCCTCTCTCTCTCTCCCACTCGCTCTCCCCCTCTCCCCCTCTCTCTCCCCTCCCCCCTCTCTCTCCTATCCTCTCTCTCTCTCTCTATCTCTATCTTTCTCCCTCTCTCCCCCCTCTCCCTCTCTCTCTCCCTTCCTCGCAACTTCTCCTTTTACTGAGATCCCCTCTCCGCTTACACACCGTCGGGTTGAAAAGGGGATCGCGGGAGAAGGGAAGTGGAAGATAAGGAGGTCAGAGTACCGGGGAAAGGTCCGCGTTGAACACGCCTATCCCAGGCCGCCGTACTCGGTGGCGACTTGGCACCCGCACTGGCTGGCCCGACCGTCGGCCCCAATAGCACGGACTTCGATTCTGAGGGGGGTAAGGCAGGGGAGGAGGGAGGGGAGCAAGCCCACCGTGGCTTATCAAGACCAGCATTGGTGGGCCCGCTCGCTCTCACAATCCCCCCTCCCCCCCTGAGAGACAGCGGAGAAGTGCCGTATGACGTAGGAGCGCCTTAAGAAAATGAGTTGTCCATCGTCGGCTGGTTGCATCAATTCCTCGTAATCCGCTGGGTCTACCTGTCAGAGGCAGGGATCGTCTGCAGACTAGAAATCACTTGCTGATGCCCCCCCCTTCTAGAAATCAAAATAATGGGGGGGGGGGGGTGCGGATACCCGCTCCCAATCGAAAACACGCTCCCAAGTTGTCTCTGCTATTTTTATCTTTATTCCGAACGACCCAACGACGGCTGTCTGACAAGCACAGACGCAAATGCTGTAAAGTTATTGGGTTGCAAAGAACTCGAGACACTCATAATGAAAACGGTACAAACTGTACAATTTATACCGTTTACAAAGCAGTCAAGAGGTCCGCAAGTGACTCAAATTGGATCTGTCTACACACGCATCCTATACTCGATGGCAGACTCGACTCCGTCAGAAATTCCACGCCGGGCGCGCGCCTCGTCTGACCTAAGATTGAAGAACAGAGAGTGAGATCAACGCCGTACAAGATCCTTCGAAATAGCTCCTACACAGCATTGGTCGAGGTCAAAGAATAGCATCCATACGTTGTCTCATCCAACATACGCATGAAAAAAACACACATGTGAAAATTTCAGCTCAATCCGGCAACCGAGTCTCGAGAAAATCGTGAAAACCGCTTCATTTGTTTTGCGAAAAATGCAGCATTCAACGCCGTACTGTTCCGAAAAAATAGTTTAGATCTCGGTGAGACGTAAACGATTTCTCTTACTCTTTTCTCCCAAAATACATTTTATGCAGAAATATCTCAGTGCGAGGTTTCTACTATAACCATCTTCAAACAGTATGCGTTTCATGAAAATCTGTGATTATTTCTGATTTTCGATCGTACCTCTTGTATGCGCGGGGGGGGGGCAAAATTTAAAATATAATTGTTATTATAATCTTTATTTGAATTTTGGCCCTTTTGGCCGCCCATATTTTTGCCATGCAACCACGAAAACAGCATTTGCCTGGTCCTCTGGTCAAAGATTTTTGTTCTCCATTCTGCATGATTTCGTCTTTCGATATAGAGGTGGGGGGGGGGTCGGGTAGGCAGACCGAACAAGGCCAACACTGCCACTTTATGAAGTCGCTTCGAAGGTATTTTTTTACCGATATCCGATTCACGACCTAAGGCTTAATAAAAAAAAAACCTATCCAAGTTTAAGTGGCTAATTTATTTAGGGTTTGCGCCGCACCATGATTCACAATTCCGAGGACTGGGCACGGGTTTTGGTGTGGGACGCGGTGGGGTTTGGAGGAGGGGGACGGGAGGCAGGGGAGAGGGGGGGGGTTAGGGATGTGAGGGTAGCGATGACTTTTGACCGGTTGGCAGGACGAGACAGGTTGCTGGGTGTATATAGCTGTGACGAGGGAGGCGTTTATATGTATGTGCGTGTGCCTGTATGGGTGTGTGTTTAATTACGGCGCCTCAATGCCCAGCCCGTTCTGCCGTAATGAGAGGCCGCGGCACCGCGCGCACGGTAGCCGCGTATCGCCGGGGTGGGGTGGGGGAGGGGGGGGAGTTGAAAGGCCCACTCGACCACGCCACTACAAAGCCGGCAGATCATTGCTATCAATTTATCGCAAGTCAATCGAAATGATGGCGCCATCGACTGTGCCACTCCGACCCGCGTGAAAAAAAAAACATGAGAAAGAAGAAAGAAAGAAAGAAAGAAAGAAAGGAAGAGGTAGAAAAAAAGGGAGCAAATATGAACAGGTGAACGACAAGGGTACTCCGGACTGCCGACGTGATAACAAACTGAAGCATTGTGCCGAATCGATTACTGCGGCGATAGGGAAGGTGGCAAAGCTAACAGTCGGCCAGCCCAGCCAGAATCGAAAACTTTTATTAGGCGTCGGGGTGTGTGTGGGGGGGTGTGGGGGTGTGTGTGCTGAGGCGGTCGGCTACATGAACTCCAAATGAACGTGGGGCGGGGCGATATGCGGTGTTTTGGTTTGTGACTGTTGGATCTGTCTTGGTTTAGTGCGGCGGAGGAATGGGCACCCGCCACGGTGCAGTTAAAGCCAACGGCTGCCGGACTTGTGTTTCAGCCACAAAATATCGCGTCCGAGTACCAGTCGTATGCGTCCGAGCCCGCGTCATGGGGTCGTCAAGGTCGAGTCGTAAGTCCTATTCATGTTCAGCAATGCTCTGAATGTGTTATGGAGAAATCACGTTATTACCAATCTGTGTGGTAGACTGCCTGTATGGTAGACTGCCTGCGTGGTAGACTGCCTGTGTGGTAGACTGCCTGTGTGGTAGACTGCCTGTGTGGTAGACTGCCTGTGTGGTAGACTGCCTGTGTGGTAGACTGCCTGTATGGTAGACTGCCTGTGTGGTAGACTGCCTGTATGGTAGACTGCCTGTATGGTAGACTGCCTGTGTGGTAGACTGCCTGTGTGGTAGACTGCTTGTATGGTAGACTGCCTGTGTGGTAGACTGCCTGTGTGGTAGACTGCTTGTATGGTAGACTCCCTGTATGGTAGACTCCCTGTATGGTAGACTGCCTGTATGGTAGACTGCCTGTATGGTAGACTGCCTGTGTGGTAGACTGCCTGTATGGTAGACTGCCTGTATGGTAGACTGCCTGTATGATAGACTGCCTGTATGGTAGACTGCCTGTATGGTAGACTGCCTGTGTGGTAGACTGCCTGTATGGTAGACTGCCTGTGTGGTAGACTGCCTGTATGGTAGACTGCCTGTGTGGTAGACTGCCTGTATGGTAGACTGCCTGTGTGGTAGACTGCCTGTATGGTAGACTGTCTGCCCGGTATACTGCCTGTAGACTGCCTGTTTGATAGACTACCTGTATGGTAGACTGCCTGTGTGGTAGACTGCCCGTGTGGTAGACTGCCTGTGTGGTAGACTGCCTGTATGGTAGACTGCCTGTGTGGTAGACCGCCTGTGTGGTAGACTGCCTGTATGGTAGACTGCCAGTATGGTAGACTGCCTGTATGGTAGACTGCCTGTATGGTAGACTGCCTGTATGGTAGACTGCCTGTGTGGTAGACTGCCTGTGTGGTAGACTGCCTGTGTGGTAGACTGCCTGTGTGGTAGACTGCCTGTATGGTAGACTGCCAGTATGGTAGACTGCCTGTATGGTAGACTGCCTGTATGGTAGACTGCCTGTATGGTAGACTGCCTGTGTGGTAGACTGCCTGTGTGGTAGACTGCCTGTGTGGTAGACTGCCTGTGTGGTAGACTGCCTGTATGGTAGACTGCCTGTATGGTAGACTGCCTGTATGGTAGACTGCCAGTGTGGTATGCTGCCTGTATGGTAGACTGCCTGTATGGTAGACTGCCTGTATGGTAGACTGCCTGTGTGGTAGACTGCCTGTATGGTAGACTGCCTGTATGGTAGACTGCCTGTATGATAGACTGCCTGTATGGTAGACTGCCTGTATGGTAGACTGCCTGTGTGGTAGACTGCCTGTATGGTAGACTGCCTGTGTGGTAGACTGCCTGTATGGTAGACTGCCTGTGTGGTAGACTGCCTGTATGGTAGACTGCCTGTGTGGTAGACTGCCTGTATGGTAGACTGTCTGCCCGGTATACTGCCTGTAGACTGCCTGTTTGATAGACTACCTGTATGGTAGACTGCCTGTGTGGTAGACTGCCCGTGTGGTAGACTGCCTGTGTGGTAGACTGCCTGTATGGTAGACTGCCTGTGTGGTAGACCGCCTGTGTGGTAGACTGCCTGTATGGTAGACTGCCAGTATGGTAGACTGCCTGTATGGTAGACTGCCTGTATGGTAGACTGCCTGTATGGTAGACTGCCTGTGTGGTAGACTGCCTGTGTGGTAGACTGCCTGTGTGGTAGACTGCCTGTGTGGTAGACTGCCTGTATGGTAGACTGCCTGTATGGTAGACTGCCTGTATGGTAGACTGCCTGTATGGTAGACTGCCTGTGTGGTAGACTGCCTGTGTGGTAGACTGCCTGTATGGTAGACTGCCAGTGTGGTATGCTGCCTGTATGGTAGACTGCCTGTGTGGTAGACTGCCTGTGTGGTAGACTGCTTGTATGGTAGACTGCCTGTATGGTAGACTGCGTGTATGGTAGACTGCGTGTATGGTAGACTGCGTGTATGCTAGACTGCCTGTGTGGTAGACTGCCTGTATGGTAGACTGCCTGTATGGTAGACTGCCTGTATGATAGACTGCCTGTATGGTAGACTGCCTGTATGGTAGACTACCTGTATGGTAGACTGTCTGTATGGTAGACTGCCTGTATGGTAGACTGCCTGTATGGTAGACTGCCTGTGTGGTAGACTGCCTGTATGGTAGACTGCCTGTATGGTAGACTGCCTGTATGGTAGACTGCCTGTATGGTAGACTGCCTGTATGGTAGACTGCCTGTATGGTAGACTGCCTGTATGGTAGACTGCCTGTATGGTAGACTGCCTGTATGGTATCACACGTTTGATTGTTAGCAACATTGCAAAACAGTTCTGTAGCATGGATAGTGATAACATGTTTGTTACAGAGACCCTTTAAATTGTACCTTTCGTGCACCCTATAGACACGCGAAACACAATGCGTCCTTATTTTCTTCAAGTCTAGCAATCTGCCGGGTGAATCAACGGCGCCCATAATCGACATAGGCCTAATCGACTCCCTTTTTTGTTTCGTAATTGGGTCATGATAGGCGAGGCGTTGTGGCCGTCACGACCAAGAATTAGTTCGTCTGTCATTCCGCTGACATTTCCCCCGGCCAATCGTCTCAGTCGGTTCAAGAGTTGCGCTACAGATGACGAAGCCCACACATTTTTTTTTCTTCTTCACCGCAGCAGGACAGTACCGTGACAACCGAAGCAATTCTCTGTTACACGACCGCCCGAACGCCCCCGTTATATTGATAAGATGGCCGACTAATACCGAACATGTCGAGTTAATCAAGTGGTCGGGGTGGCCTGGACCTTTTCTCGACTTGTTTTTCCCTATAGATAGGAAGGCCGGGTGATTAGTTAACACAATGACATTGATTTAGCGGCGCGTTCCGACCGGTTGATGTCCAGTCATAACTTTTCCCGCCGAAGCTACAAGTTCCTATTTCCCGCTTTGTTGTCGTCATTAGACGAGGGGGGGGGGGGGGGTCACCGGGCCATTGCCAACAAGTTGTAATTTGATGTAAACGCGATCAGACGTTACCAGAGGTGAGGGCACCCGTTAGCCAGTTGCGGTTTTGTAAAAGAGTTTTATAGCATCGGCTGGGAGGGATTGGGGGGGGGGGGTTCTGGTACAAGCCGCTGATAACTGTTTGCATATGTGTTGCGCGTCTCTGATGGGCTTCACCGAGACCCGATTTCCCACCGGGCGCTCGGCGAGTTGCAGCGCCGTGCACGCGCGCGAATCGACCCGTCCACACACCGCTCCATCATCCGCGGTCACAAAAAAATGTCCCTTTCTCCGGGCGGGGGATCAGGGAGAAGAGGGGGGTGGGGGTGCGGGCCCAGTATTCGGACAGGTCCGCCTCGGCTGCTCCGAGTGGGAGGCGGCTGTCATCCCCAGCTTGCCGATATAACGCAGGCGTTTTCAATTTCCTCCCCGGCAGATCAGCCGGACATTTAACCCCCGACAACCGCCACCAATTTCAGCGACGCCACTGGTCTATCGGTCCGCTCCTCTCTCCAGGGAAATGACCCCCCCCCCCTCCCCCACCAGCTCTCTCCCTTCCCTTCCCTTCTCTTCTGATCTCTCCTCTCTCCTGTGTGCAGGCCCTGGCCGGTATGACGTGCTGAGATTGCTTGGGACGGATGAGCGTATACGTGTTTCCGGTGAAGGGAGACGAGGAAGGGGGAAGGGAGGAGACGAGTGGAACTCTAGAAGCCAAACAGCCTTCGTGCATCTCAGCTATCAAACAGACAAACAGACAAACAGACAAACAGACAAACAGACAAACAGACAAACAGACAAACAGACAAACAGACAAACAGACGAACAGACGAACAGACAAACAGACGAACAGACGAACAGACGAACAGACGAACAGACGAACAGACGAACAGACGAACAGACGAACAGACGAACAGACGAACAGACGAACAGACGAACAGACGAACAGACGAACAGACGAACAGACAAAAAGACAAACAGACAAACAGACAAACAGACAAACAGACAAACAGACGAACAGACGAACAGACAAACAGACGAACAGACGAACAGACGAACAGACGAACAGACGAACAGACGAACAGACGAACAGACAAAAAGACAAACAGACAAACAGACAAACAGACAAACAGACAAACAGACAAACAGACGAACAGACGAACAGACGAACAGACGAACAGACGAACAGACGAACAGACGTACAGACGAACAGACGAACAGACGAACAGACGAGCAGACGAACAGACGAACAGACGAACAGACGAACAGACAAACAGACGAGCAGACGAACAGACGAACAGACGAACAGACGAACAGACGAACAGACGAACAGACGAACAGACGAACAGACGAACAGACGAACAGACGAACAGACGAACAGACGAACAGACGAACAGACGAACAGACGAACAGACGAACAGACGAACAGACGAACAGACGAACAGACGAACAGACGAACAGACGAACAGACGAACAGACGAACAGACGAACAGACAAACAGACAAACAGACAAACAGACAAACAGACAAACAGACGGACCAATACCCCAACAAGCCAGCAAGCAAACAAACAAACTTGGCATTTTGACTGGTGGACATTCTGAGCACGTTGACAAACTCAGCACGCGACCATGACCCCCTTTTATTTTTTAAAGCTCCCCTTTGTGTACCGACCTAAACACGGCATTGGCCAAGTTATTGGTCTCTCTCTCTCTCTCGCGTTCATTTTTTTTCTATATCGTTTGGCGGTTGCTGACGGTTTTACAGCGGAGAAGACCTAGATCGGTAGCGGGGTCGTGTCTGGCGCGTATGCCCCCGCCTAACGCCCGGTGAGAGGCCGTGAAGACACGGCGTGCCTCCCAGTTCGACACTACACCAACCACTGAACTCCCTGCCAAACTCTTGACTCGGGCCTTTTGTCTCAGCTGATTCTCGCTTCCAGCTTTTTCGTTTTGTTTTGAACAGTAACAGGTGGCATCTTTGACGCGGGCTTTCTTAGGGGCCACTTGTAAACAATTTTCTTTGGCGATATTGAACTTCCATTTTGGATCAGTGTTGGTCACATAATTCAACTGGTAACATGATTGGTAAAATCAATCCCAACTGTTGAATTGCGTCGGTCCAAATCAACCGCTTATCCTCCGAATATTGCTTATCGAACCAGAGCAAAGGTTGAGCAAACGATTTCTGAGCGTTTGTTTGTGTGTGTTTGTTTTATGGAATTCCATTTTAGAGGCCTATCCAAACATGTGGCAATCTGCTTACCGACTAAAATGAGCAAAATGTAAATCGCATACATTTTGAGAGCCTGGCTTTTCGATCCGAGCAGGACCTTTCAGACAGGTCCTGCTAAGGATCCAAACTTAAGGTCCTCTAAATGCATCCAGTTTAATGTTGTTGGTTCGCCGGCCATTGCATTCCTACAGCATGACCTTCCACGAAGGTCACGAGAAAGGTCCCGCTCAGGCCCAAAATGGTCAGGACCTCTACATTCTAAAGATTCGCATTTTTTTGTTGTGGTCATCGAGCAAAGCAGTCAGCAAGCAGTTTTCAACGTGTCGGTGTTACTTTGTTCCTTCCTTTGCTTGGTAGTTCGTGCACTGTTCAGGCTTTGGCGCCAGATTTCGGATTTCTGGGAGGCGGTGAAGCGAATTGGCGCCTGGTTTCCAATGGTGATTGCAACACGTCGCCATGACAACCATCCTTAACCGACGGTATGGTCCTCAAACAAAATCTTCCCCGAACCTCAAAAGTGTGAAGTAAATCGCGTCCATAAGCCTTGCTGCTCAATGCTATTATTCCAATGCTAGTATTATCATTTTCTGGGCGTTATTTGCTTGCGGTCAGACTGATTTTTTTAGAATTATTCCTTTCAAACAAAGTATCACAGAAGTTACTAACACGGAGCGATTCACAATAGTGCGCCCTCAAGAGTTTGCCATGCCTTGGCCAATCGCAATGCGCGGAGTCTGTCCGCCCCATTGATCTCCATAATAAAAGACTGGATAGGACGCCTTGCTCATGCACAACGTACGCGGTCGAACATTATGGAGATTAATGTTCGACCCATTCCAGACGTGTATTGGGTCAACCTTTGACCTCCATAATATTACCGTCTGACTCCCTGAGCTATCCAGAAGATAGTCAACCATCTTTGGTGGAATTGGTGGAGCATGGAGCTTTAAAAGTACGCAGTGGCTGTTGTTACGGCAGTCGTCCGTGTGGTTCCCTGACTGGATTGTATTTCGTCAGCATTGCAGGCTGGTTGAACCAGTCTATTAGCTGATAGTCTGGTTCCAAGAGCTAAACATCCTGACAAATACTGTGAAGTCAGGGAACCACACGGACGACCGCCGTAACAACATGACTATTTCGTGTGTTCAACCCAGAGGCGCCGGGTTTGCAAAAGCACCGTTCTTCTTGAAAGCAGCCCATAAGCGCTGATAGCAAGGGGAGGGAGAGGGGAGGGGGTGGGGAGGGAGCGAGTCAGAGTCGAGCGGAGAAGTGGAGAAGACGGAAGAACATTTAATGTCGGGCCAATCAAACGAATTAAGATTACTGGGCGATTGCGCCAGCACGCGACTGTGAATTCGCCTCGCTCTCCTCTCTTTCTCCCCTCCCTCCCTTCCGCGCCTTTTGGGGGGGAGTAGTAAGCCGCTGAGAACACTTTGACAGGGAGCCGGCCCAATCTCGCGCGGTTAGAGGCGCGCTGTTTACTTTGGCCATCAAAGGCAATAAGCGTCAAGCGAGGCGGCGGGTTGACCGACAAGTTGATCCCCGCTTCGGTTTGATAACTCGGCCGTTCGGCTGCCACCTCCAATTTGACGGTCGGCCGTCGCGCGTTCAGCGGGGCCCGGGGCCTCATTTGCCGGCCGAGCATGGAACCCGCAGCAGCCCCCCTCCTCTTCCCCCCTTCCTCCTCCTTCTCCTCTCTCTACCTTCCCCCCTTCCCCTCGTACCCCAACAACTCTCCTCCCTTCTCCCCCCGTGCTCCGCGCACATACGGGAGACCTTTATTTCTGTGAGTCACCCATAAGGGGAAATCATTTCATTCTCCCCCTACCCCCCTCCTAGCTCACCCCTCCCTCTCTCATTCTTTCTCCCCCTCTCTCCATCTCTCCCCTCCTCTCTCAACTTCTCTCTCTCACCTCCCCCTCTCCCCTCCCTCGCTTTCCCCTCTCTCTCTCCCTCCATCTCCCCCTCCCTCTTTCTCCTTCCCTCTCTCACTCTCTCCTCTCTCCATCTCCCCTCCCTCGCTCTCCTCGGCTCTCCTTCAGTCTCTCTCCTTCCCTCTCTCTCACTCTCTCCTCTCTCCATCTCCCCTCCTTCGCTCTCTCCTCTCTCTCTCTCTCTCCGTCATTCTCTCGCCTGTCTCCTCTCTCCTTCCCTCTCTCCTTTCTCTCTCCCCCTCCCTCTCCCCTCTCCTCCTCTTTATCTCCCGGCCCATCTCTCTCCCCTCTCTCTCTCTCCCTCTCTCCCTCCCCCTCTCAATCTCTTTATCTCCCATCTTTCTCTCTTATCGAGAGGAAATGTTCCCGTGTTCTTCCGAGCAGACAGAGAGAGGCCAGTGACTGACAGTGTTGTCTTCATTCCAAAATGAAGAATCCCGAATCGACCGGGAGTGGGGTTGGCATGGTTGCCGGCCCAGTGCACCTACCAGCAGCGAATCTTCCTGGGGACGAGGTGGATTCCTTTTTTCCCCCCAGACTAACCCATTTGAGCTGAACAGAGGTACTCCTTCACAGGGATGTTGTCTTACCTCGCCTCCCATAGCCTCTGCTATACAGGGCGATGATGCCCGACCTTCAGAACACTTCAGCAAAGATGGTGCGGAGCGTTCTTCTTTATATGCACCAGAGACGAGGAACCAGACTACTGCAGATGTAAAACAAAACCGGGTCCATTTTGAAATGTGGGTGTGGAGACGGATGGGGAAGGTGCGTTTGGACTGAAAGATGTATTGGGAATCGGTAGAAAATCGGTGGAAACATTTTGCAAAGTGGGACAAAAGAAGTTGATATGGAATAATCATCCTTTATAGAGATGGTGGACTATCTGAAAGATATGACTGAGGGATGACTAGAAGGGAAAAAGCCAAGGTTAGGAAGGAAATACGGATAGGGAGAGAGGGGAGATAGAGGAAAGGGAAATCGAAGAGAAGAGAGAGAGATATGGAATAGTGAGATAGATGGAGAGAGAGTGTGTGAGATGGAGGATAGAGAGGGAAAGAGAGAGGGTGGGAGGGAGGCGGGGAGGAAGCGAGGGAGGGAGGGAGGGGAGATAGGGGAGAGGGAGATAGAGGGGAGAGTGTGTGACTGTGAGGAGGAAAGAGAGGGAAAGGGAGAGATAGGGAGAAAGGGTTGGAGGGAGGGAGGCGGGGAGGCAGGGAGGGGGAAGGAGGAGGGGAGGGAGGCAGGTAGGCAGGCTGGGAGGGAGTGAGGTAGGGGAGAGGGAGATAGAGGAGGGGCGAGAGTGGGGAAGGGGAGACATAGAGGGGGAGAGAGGGAGGGGGAGACAGAGAGAAGGAGATAGAGAGGAGGAGATGGAGGGAGAGATACCAGGGTTGTCGAGGCAGTTAGTGGGGTAGACCTCACAATGTCTGGGACCTACCGTACCTGGACACTGGGCCGCGTCCGATCGGACCGGGGACCGCCGTGCACCACATCGCAAACCGCAGCACGAGCGGGTGACGCGGAGTTCATGCCCTAGTTCACCGCCTTATAATCCAGGCTGCGCCGCCCTGGCCCTCTGAACGCCCGACATCCGTGGGGTAAGAGTCTGACACGTCGAAAAACCTGAACAAAAGAACCGAGGGGTCCACCCCACCCCCCCCCCCCCCCGCAAATAAAAAAGCCCCAACAACTAAGGAGGGAAAATAAAATACTTCGTCTAGACGATGGGCCGTCCACTGCGGAATTATGGCTCTCTCTCCCACCACGTAGACACGGGCAGAGTGTCGAGGAAATGAGGGTTCATGTCGGGGGAGCTGGTGGCAGGCAGGCAGACCATCGTGACCGAGTGGTAGCCACGGCCCGTTTGAGGCCTGCCCCCCTCTTGCTCCGACTAATGGATGCCTTTCCGTTTACAAATTGGCGGGCATTGCTAGTGTCACTCGTCGGCGTATTAAGCGCTGGCTCCCCCGGTCTCTGGCTCGACTCAAGCGCTAAACAGACCCGGACTCTTTCCAATTCCACACCCAACTACCCGACCGACGAGCGACCCCCACCCCCACCCCCCCCCTTCTCTTTCTCTCTCTCGCTTCCTCCTACAACCCCGGAGTCGATGACCAGTTCATTCACTGGTTCACAATCAAAATAACATGTGTCACCCCGTTCGCCTTCGAGGAGGCTTCTGAGAGGGGCTTCCTCTCGAAAATGGGGGAGCCGCGCTACACATTATTATTGGAAGGATCTTCAACAGGATCTTCAACAAGGCGGGCTGGTGAGGAGGCTACGCGACCGAGAATTGATCGACGGCGCCACGGGATGGGTGGGAGCTGGTGGTCACGCGGGGGGGGGGGGTGAACTTTTTAGCCTTGTCTCCAGCCTCAATGGCAGCGGACATTTCCTCAAGACTTGATGGGCACTCCAGTAAAGAGCAGTCCGATGAGCGCTACGAGTACGCCACGTTTCCAGGCCGTCATCTCTCTCTTCCCCTCCCCCTCTCTCTCCGCCCATCTCTCTCTCTCTTCCCCTCCCTCTCTCTCCCTCCTCTCTCTCCCCCTCTCTCTCCCCTCTCTTCCTTCCCTCTCTCCCCCTCTCTCCCTCCCCCTCTCTCTCCCCCTCTCTCTCTCTCTTCCCCTCTCGGAGCCTCTCCAACCTCTCTCTCTTCCCCTCTCTCTCTCCTTTCTCTCTCTCCCCATCTCTCTCGTCCCCTCTCCCCTCTCTCCTCCCTCTCTCTCTTCCTCTCTCTCCCCCTCTCTCTCTCTCTTCCCCTCTCCCCCCTCTCTCTCTCCCATCTCTCTCTCTTCCCCTCTCTCCCCTCTCTCTCTCTCTCCCCATCTCTCTCTCTCTTCCCCTCTCCCCTCTCTCTCTCCCATCTCTCTCTCTCTCCCATCTCTCTCTCTTCCCCTCTCTCTCTCTTCCCCTCTCCCCATCTCTCTCCCCAATCCCCCTCTCTCCTCAATCCCTCTCTCTCCCCCTCTCCCCCTCTCTCGCCCCTCTCCCTCTCTCTCCCCTCTCTCTCCCCCTCTCCATCTCTCTTTCTCTATATCTCATTCACAGGGGGAGACTTCCACGGTTATCATTCGACAACTGGGTTACAACTGTTACAAGAATGAAGCCCTTCCAAACCAGGATCCATGACCCACCCCCTCCCTGACTGTAAGGATTTAATCCCTTCGATATTTCCTGTTTTCATAGGCGTGTCGCACATTCTGAACTGGCGGTGTCTATACTGCCATCCTGTAGAGAGAGAGAGAAAAAAAATCAAATCATCCGATTTCTTCCCGTGAAGTCAAGCGCGTGTCATTTCAGCCCTAACCAAATTTCTTTCTTTTTTTCCGAATGACGGGCGCTTCTTATTAACGCAACCCACACGATTTCAATGGAAGCCGCGGCGTCACGTATATTTGGCAAGCAATCTGACGTCGGGTAACCCAGGACACGCACTAAATCGCCCCCATCCTTATACCCCTTATAGCCTACCCCTTACTCCTCCGCCCTTGCTCGTAGTCCCAAATGCTCCGACAACAATGACACTTCTTCTTTTTACCGATAAAAAAAGCCCCAAACGAGTTCACCCGACTTTGGGACCTCACGAACGGGGCACAACAGGCTTCAGTACGGCATTCAGTATGCCTACGCCCGGGGCAGTGGGCCTAGGAAGTCCACGGCGGGATCGTAAAAAAAAAAGCGACGCGTGCCTATTGTTGAAAAAAAAAAGGATTGGGAACGGCCAGACGACTGGGAGGCTATCCGAAGAGAAACTCCGACGACCGTTTAGCTCGAAAGGTATCTTCTCCGTCCAAGGCGGTCGTCTCCGGTACGGCTCCGAGCAGAGATCCAGGCCAGACGCAGACCAACCGCGGCGTGAGACGGCACCAATACCACGCCCGTGCACGCTGACTGAGCCGCTGTCATCCCACAGGCAACAGTACCTGTTGTATACGAGCGTGTATACGGTGCCGTCCAGACCGCCCTCGAGTTTACTACGGACCAGGAAACCAGGCTCGCACACGACACGCACGTCATGCGAGCTACGGGCGAGGGAATGGTGCACGGCGTGCGCGAGCTATGGGCGGAGGAGAATGGGGGCTGTACGTCGGATATAACTCTCAACGGTACTCTCATTGCGCTAAGCGCCATACAGTATAGCTGAAGGCCGGACTCAGATGTCTAAAAAAATGTGCCGCCAACGACTTGATCAAGGCTAGGTCTAAACTCCGACCAGACGAAACTACCGCGAGAAAGTCCCCGAAGACACGAGTCCGAAGGTGTGTCCGAGTTTCGGATTGACTTTGGCCAACCGTATGCTGCCCGATATAAGATACACAGATTGCGCGACCACCGTTTACATGCCATCGCGTGACTTATACTAGTGGTTATTTTTTTTCTTCATCACATTATTTTGTGACCCGGCACAGCATAATGAGGAATAACCCCACTTTTGAGATTTTGAGGTTTTCTAATGATGTGAAAGAGTATACCATTAGCTTTCAAATGATATCAAAATGTAATATCCTCCAATACTTAAAATTTCCTGAAAAAAGAAAAAGGAAATTTATTTGTAATCGAATTGTGAAGATACTTTAACTGCAGGCGTTGTTTACTCAAAAAGAGTTTTGGTGGGATATCCCTCATGTCGTTGTGCCGGGTCACATTTGGCATAGAGCAGCGATGGAAATGTACACAGAAGAATATGGACAATACGATTGACCCCTTTGATCGTTTCCACTCCTGATCAGCACCAAATGAGATGAAAAAAAATACCCACTTTAAGTCACGCGATGGCACGTTAACAGTGGTCGTGCAAGCGGTCTATCATGGCGACCTCCGTTGGTCCAAATAATATTGGTGAGATATTGGCCCTTAGTTGCCAAGAATGTATGATACCACTGCACGGGGATGACCCTTGTCCACAATTCCATGCATCGACACACACGAACAATTCTTCCATACAGACCAGCACACAAACAAAAGTAACATCACAGTACTCCATTGCGTTTCATTTGGCACAATCCGCTGTTGGGTTTACACGTTTTTAATCGCCACTGAGAGGTATACTCCGTTTATAAAAATTTCCAAAAAAAACAACAACAACAAAAAACAACATAAAAAAGCCCAAAAAACAACCGCCCTCCACTTCGAGGAAAAAAAGTTCACGTTATTTTGTAGGGGATTATTTTATCTTTTAGCTGATTTTTGTAGTCTTTCCTGTTCGTTTATACAGTACAAAAATGGGAGAATGTTTAGACACGAGACCGGACACGGAGATTCGGCGGCGAAGTTACTGCCACTGCTAACGTGGCGAACAACGAAAACCAATACTGATGGGACAGAAACAGAAATTAATTTTTATACATGAATACTAATATTTTTTTAATAATATTGCCTCTCCCTGGTTCTTTAAACTCGGGCTACCAAAAAAAAAAAAAGGTGTTTTTCTTTTGTCCGGACAAACGCGTCCATCGCAACCTGAGTCAAGTCATTGGTTCCCTTGCAATTCGTTGTTTTTAGTTCAAATCCGCACGGACCTTCAGAAAAAAGGTTACCGCTGAAAAAAAATCAAATAAATTAAGAAATAAGTTTATAAAAAAACGGGGATAGTTCCCCTGTGAAAGATGACAGCGGGGCAAGGTTCGTTAACTGGTTTTGTACACACAACTATCTTGTTCGAAGAAAAAAAGAAACAACCATATTCTGTCAGTTCTTTTGTTCGGAGCGGATGACGTCACTAAAAATTAATACCAGAACATTTACTGTCTTCTTTTTTTTAATATATTACGAACTATCTCATAAATAACCCGAATGTACAACAATTCTGTTTACTTGCAGAATCTGCCAGTAATTTTTCTTTCTATTTTACAAAACATAAATATATCCAACACCATTTAAACTTTATGTACAATGTTTTCTTTTACTTCTTTTGTTCTGTTGTTTTCTCCTGCTTAAATAAAAAAAACAATATTAGCTCCGCTATAATAATTCTTATTGTCGACGTGCTTTTGGCAGCATTATTGTCTAATGGGAGTCTTTCTCGCTGATTTCTCCTCATGACCCGAAAACTGTTCTATTCGACGACTGTCAATCGGAGATCAAATGTAAAAAACAACAAAATGGCGACCACTGCTTGACAGTTAACACCAGTTCGATGTTATACATATACGCACGTGAAAAGCTACACCCTGTGGAATTAGGGAGGGGAGAACAGTTTGTCTTGATAAGATCACATTACGACTTACCACAATTTATAGACTTATTTCTCTGAGATATCCCACCAGTCCCCCAAAAAACTATTAAAAAAAACGGTTCCCGTCTTACAAAAGTGTTATCGTCAACGATTTCATCTCGCCTAGAAAAATCAGCTTGGCATTATAAACTCCGATTAATAAATGGTACCAACTCTTTGTTTTCTCAATCTATCACTAAACAAGAGAACGATCATTAACCATGCTGGGGGAACACCAAGCCCCCCCCCCTTCGGCAGAGTACGGCCTGTGATTGGTCGGGACGCCCAGAGAGGGGCGGATGACGTCGGCAACCCGGCCACGCACTGCGCGTGCTCGGCCACAGGAAAGGAACAACGACTGAGATGGGCCGGCTGTCGCCCACAATCCAGCGCGAATTGGCACCGGCGCTCAGCTGATCGGCGAACCAGAAAGACCCGCCCGCCGTACGTTCCTGTTGTCTGTCCTACCACCACGAGCTGCGCAGTTTGCCCACTATCCACGGAGAAAAACAAACCCGCAAACATATCCACGGCCGCCTCCACCCCCCCCCCCCCACACACGCACACCAGAAACTATTCTTGACCGATATAAAAAAAACCAGTCTGACTGTGGGAAATTACACAAAAAAAACCTCCTGGAAGGACGAAGGTTCGGACAGAGTGACGCCTGGGAGATCATGTAGCGCCCTGTCAATAGAGCGGCGACTGACAGACCAGCGTGGCAGACACTCCGCCCTTGTTTTCACTTCCACACGAAAAGAGAAAGAGAGCCAAGAGAGAGAGAGAGAGAGAGAGAGAGAGTGTGTGTGTTCGGGCAGAGCCAGCCAGCGAGTACGGCTGCTACCAGGGAGGCATAAGGCGAGCCTAATACCTCCTTGCTGCTACCCACCATGCCAAACGACGCGGGGATATGCATCGATTGCCTGCTCTCCAAACTCACTAATGAGAGTACCTCAGACCCACGTGGATTTCACCCACTGACCCACTGAACGCGTGTAAGATTATTACCCCCCCCCCAAAAAAAACCCAACAACACCCGCACACTTTCTCCACGGCTCTCAACTTCTAAGACATCAAATGTTATAGAGTGAGCCAAAGCAATCCATTCACCCCCCCCCCCAAAAAAAAGGTTCCGTTAAACATATCGATTTCTTTCTCTTGTTCGTTATTATTATTATTATTATTATTATTTATTATTTTTATTTATCTGTTGTATACATACATATTTCGCTACAAACAACTACATGAAAAAGTTCGCACCGTTTTTCGCCAGACGAACAACGGTGCACGATACTCTTAACATAAAGCGTTTGAGATCGAGAGATCGCCACAGGAACCGGAGCCGAGTCTCAAAACTCGTTCCGAGTTCCGTTTTTTTTTTTTTTGGTTCGTTGATTTTGTTCTTCATCTCAGCTCGCTCCAAAAAGCACAGACAAAAAGTACGGCTACGACGACAACAACAACGACAACAAAAAAACATCACTGCTGACAATTTGATTGTGATTAGGCCCCGCGTCAGTCCAGCGGCGACACTGGAAAGTCTAGTTATAACTCTTCGGTTTTTTTTTTATAGTTTTTTTTATTTTTAAGGGTTGGGTATTTCAGAGGGTACAAACCAAAAACGCAAAAATGAAAAACTATACATTTCCAGCGGGTTCATTCTGTGGGGGGAGCTTTAAACAAACAGCGTCTACAACGTGTGCTACCGGTATCACTCCGCACGGATAACTTCGATAAAAACTTGCTGATGAGTTTGTGCAATGTCTCTTCCACCTCCCTCACAGTTCTTTCTTGGTTGTTTTTGAGTTATATATTTGCGTGTAATATACGTGTATATTATATGTATAGAGGGAGGAGCTTCGGGCCATGGGCGCGTCACTTGGGCTCCTTTTCGAGCCCACTGACCATCCTCTGTATACTCTGCAGCTCGCTGGCCGCTGAGCTGACGACCGAGGCGCCGGGACTGGAGGCGCCCTTGGAGGCGCTGATCGTGGGCGAGGTGGCCGAGTGTCCGAGCAGGCTGGCCGAGTGCAGCGTGTTCTCGTAGGGCAGCGTGCTGGCCAGCGGGCTGGCCGTTGTCACCATGGTCGTGCTGGTGGCCGGCAAGGCGTAGGGCGAGAACCTGAAGCGCGGGTGGCCGCTGAAGATTGCACCGGTGCAGGCGTTGCTGCCGTAGGCCTGGCTGAGAGCGGCCGGGTCCGAGTAGAGTCCGAAGCCCGAGGCGGCGGCCAGGCCGGACTGGGAGGCCAGCAGGCTCTGGTGGGCGCTGAGCGCGAAGGCCGAGTGCACGTCCAGGCAGGGGTGCGACGACGAGGGCGAGTAGGCGCCCGAGGCCGTCGGCTGCGAGGCGAAGGGCAGCATGTGCGACAGGCTGGCCGCCACACTGCCCGGCAGCGCCATCTGCGGGTGCAGGAAAAACGGGTGCGGGGTCGGGTAGACCGGCGTGACGACGGGCGGGTGCGAGCCGTGCGAGCCGCCGACCGAGAAGGGGCTGGCGCCCGGCGAGCCGCGGCCCGCCTTGCCCGCCGGGGACGCCTCGCTCTTGTCCGCCGAGTCCCGGCCATGCTCGCTCTTCCGGCCGCTGGCCGTGATGCGCTCCTCGGGGTCCGCCTTGCTGCCGGCCGACGGCCCGTCCTCGTGGTGCGAGTGCGAGTGCGAGTGGTGGAGCGAGTGGTGGTGGTGGTGTCTCTCTGACGGGACGCTCGCCCCTTTCTCCCGGCTCACGTCCCGCATCTCCACGTCCTCCAGCTTGCTCTCGTGGCACCGCCGCTCGCTCTCGGCTCGCCGCCGGAGGAGCTCGGTCACCTCGTCGTGATCGGCCGCCAGTCGGGCAGCCACGTCTCTTTCATGATGGGACAGCACTGAGTATGAGAAAAAAAATATCCCAACATAAATCAAGAGTTACTATAAAGTTAGTATCAAAATAGAGCAGAACTCCTTGCTGTTTATAGGAAGGTTTGCGGTGAACACCATGTATCAGGTCTCTTAAGGGAAGAGGTATGGTTCTGAAAAGAACCTGAGGGTAACTCGACGTTTCGACCAGTATGCTCTGGCCGTCATCAGGAGAATCCTTGCTCTTTGGTAATGGTATCAATACGGTAATTATCAAGCTAGAGAGAGAGTCAAGAGGGACTAGAGGGGGAGAGGGAGAGAAAGAGAAAGAGAGAAAAATAGAGAGAGAGAAAGAGAGAGAGAAAGAGAGAGAGAGAGAGAGAGAGAGTGATAGAGAGAGAGAGTGAGGGGGGGAGGGAAAGAGCGATAAAGAGCGGGAGAGGGATTTTCGGACGAGACTTATTATTTGTTTAGTGGGAAGCAGAAAGGGCTGGTCTCCCCGCAACTTTTGACAGGAGAACAAGGGCGAGTCATCCCTACAGAGGAACCCCCGTTCACGCAGGCAGGGAGTAACTAGTGTGAGAGAGGCTTACACCGATCCAATATTGTTCAGTCGATTCTATCTCCCTCTCATACTACCACGAAGACTGTACGACCGCATTGATAACTAGACAACCCTGCCCCTCAACTCAAGTCCTGACCTTGAGGGCGGTGGTGGTGGGGGTGGGGGGTGGGGGGTTCGATAATGAGTGACTCACTAATTAGCAGTGGGTTAGGGGTCACGGCAGAGCATCGACGGGGGAGGAGCGCTCGCCCCTTCCTGCCAAATACCGCCTAATCGGATATTCAAAAATGATCGGATAGCCGGGGCTCCTGGGCTAATGCGGCCTAATGAGGCAAATTGGACTAGGCCGCCGCGTTCATTTGGCCGCTGCTAACGAGACTGTTGCGGTCCAAAGCTACCATCCTACATCTTGTAAGTCCACCGCCACAACCACAAAGATTCCGTTGGGGGGGAAAACAACCCCGAAGAATTTTTCCTCATTCGCATTTGGTCGGTAAAGCAAAGCATCGTCCATATCGGTTCGCCCTCTCTTGTTTCTTGTCTGGACAGGACTATAGCTATGGCTCCACTTCTCAGGGAGGGTTTATTCGCAGACGGTCCCGCGTTCCTATTTGGGTCTCACCTTTGTCCTCGTGCTTCTCGGAGTTGGTCGTGCTGACTTCGCTGGCCTCCGGCTCCTGGTCGCTGGCCCCGTCGTCCGGGTCCCTGTGGTCCAGCTCGTAATTAGCCGACGGATATTTCCTGCGGGGACGGAAAGAGGAGACGAGATAAACGAATGAATAACCCTACAAAACTACATAACTACAAAACGGTCGTCTGTGTGTCTGTGTGTGGAGGGGGGGGGATGTCTTGAATGGTACATTTAGCAATCATTCTCCACGCCACGCACGTGTTAAATTTTTAATTTTGGCGCCCAAGAAAGTCGGTTCATGATTCGGTTTCGCGTTGGCATTTGCACTGCCGAACATGAGGGTTCAGTTCTGAGCGTTCAGGTTGCACTTGGGTTGGGTATCGATGGGAATGTCCACCTGTTGCTCCCACGATAGCAACCCCCAAGACGCCGTCTATTAACCAGTAAACGGCGTCCCACCATTCCAGCAACGCTCCGGAGTGGCGGGGCCCGCAATGTGGGAAAGGGTAAGGGGGGGGGGGTGTGGGGTGGGGGCGAGTCCCAGCTCGGTTTGCAAAGGGGGGGGGGTGGATAGGCGTGATTAATTAGCGCAGAAACAATAGATGAGAAGGGAGAGCCTGTGCGGGGTCTAACAGCTGGTCTAAGGACGCCATATCAGCAGCACCTGGTAGTTTAACGGACACTCGCTAACACGGGCGCCGTAATTAGGCTACCACATGGCAGTATATACACGACGGCCAATTACATTGGATAACGGCGAAAGATTAAGGCTTCGGTATCGAAAGGGTTCTCTCTCTCAATCTCTCTCTCTCTCTCCCTCTCTCTTTATCTTTATCGGGCCAATATGTATCTTTAAATTATGCCACTCATTCCGTGGCCGGCCACACGAGAAAGCGTTTAAGCCCCCTGCAGATCAACGACCCATTCCACTCGAATTAATATTCATCGGTGATTTAACTTTCAAGCTACTGGCTACTGGCAACTCCCCCCAATCCCCCCCGCTAGAGGACGATTTCTGATCGTTCATTTGGTTTTTCAACCTCCCCCCCCCCTAGATCCTCCCCAACCCGTTCTGAAAGTTTAAGCACGGAACTTAAGCATCGCAAATCACACGGTTAACTACCGGTATACCACATTGACTTTGTAATCCCAAATACTCTTTTCGATTTGATGGAAAGTCATGAATATCCGGTGTCGACAAATCATCGGCTCTTTGCCCGACTGCATTCCCCGCTGCTGGTGCGTGGTTTTTCGTCGGTTTTTGTTTTTGTAGTTTCTTTTAAACGAGTCGCTAGAATTTCAGGAAGAGGGGGCCGCTGGAGCCGAAATACAGACGTGCCCTCCTCCGCTGGTGGCATGGTTGATGCACGGTTGATGCAATACCAGCTGTTGGCAAGCAAAAGTGCAGCGGAGACGATGCGTGACGGGGAAAGTAGACCGTAACTTTCACAGTGACGTCATAAATGCTACCTCTCATAATGATTTGGGTTGTTTTTTTCTCTCGCTGACTGAAGGTCGTATCATTTTCTATGCCCCCCCGAGGTTTTCATTGTTTAGACTTTACCTCGGCGGCCTCCCAAGCGTTTAAGCATACTTTCTATATGGCGGAGAAACAACCGAGTGAAAACAACAACAACCACAAGTGTGACCGGGAGGAAGGATTGGCAACACAGTGTTTTTTGTTTCTAGGATGGATCAGGGTTTTGAGCAATCAGTGCTCCTGCGTTCGCCCAAATCTTTACACCTCTCACTTTCTTTCCCCTTCGAATCGACTACTACGGCTACAAGTGTTGAAGGGTTGCTCGTCAACCTGCGGTTCTCACCTTTTCTCGCGTTTTCCCGTGCCCTGATCCCTGAAGCCCTTGGCGAAAGGATTGTTGTCGATCTTGAGCTGCGTGACCTGCAAATCGAAAAACGACAAAAAAAATCCAGAGTTGAAAACATAGAACGACATTCTCAGTTTCCTCAGAAAAGGGAGGAATCGCGACAGTGTGTTTCTATCGACAGATCTCATAAACTGTTATCCAATACTGTATCTTCAAATCTGAGTGCAGTTCGTGGTGTACTGCTAATGCAACCAAACGAGGAAAGACCAGTTAATATCCAAGATCTTTAGGAATTCGCACTTGACCAAACCTTCGCGCCATGATCCTTTCTGACACACTACTGTCCGATTGAAATCCAATACAACTGAACAATGAGGAGTGAAATACGCAAAATCAATGGACGAGTTCCGAAAACGGCAGCGGCCCCAATCACAGATAACGTTTGGAAGCCTCGACCATACAGACCGCAGAAAGCGAGGGGTGGGGGAGGGGAGGGGGGGGGGGCTGCGGGAGAAGGGTAGGGTGGGAGTTGATTGGCAATGGGGAAGGGCAAGGTACTGGAGGGAGATAAAACCCAACAACAAGTTTGCCAAAAAAAAAAAAAAAAAAAAAAAAAGCAATCAGCGAGTTGACGAGACAGAGTCACCGGACAGACGCACGAAGACGCCGGCTAGTCCAACCCGCGTCGGAAACCGAGCCACCATCGCGACTCCCACCCACTTCCCCTCCCCTCACAGGACGGGGAGGAGAAGAGCAGAGGAAAAAGCGAGAGAGACGACGAGACGAGAGGAAATTGGGAAGTGGGAAGCCACGAACCCTCCCATTGCACACGGTGTGGACTTGTATTACCAACACGCATTACCGGTCGCCGGTGCCTGGCGCACGGGGGTATACAGACGAGCCGTGGAACAGGTCTGCGAGGCGGGGCAGAGACGCCATCGTCACCGATAGCTCTCTCTCTCTCTTCCTCCTTCGCCCTCTCCCCCCCCCCCTTCTTAGGACCCGTGGGGGTGTTTCAAGCCTCGACGCTCGGCCGGGGTGTGCGAACCGCTCGGTTCCTTGCCTCCGTCCAAAATTATTGCAACGGGTCTCGGGTTACCGGCAACCAACTATAGCTCAGCCCCAAAGCCTAAACACACACACACACACCAACCAACCTGATATTATACTTTTCAGGAAAAGAGAGGAGAAAAAAAACCCCACCACTTTGGGGGAAATCTCTCTTACTTTTAAGCAAATGGGCCTGGCGGACGGCATGAGCCGGAGTCCGGATAAGGACACGGATAGCTATACCCCTCTCAGTCTCACCCCGGACAAAAACACCGCGCTGACTCATCGTGTTCAACATCTCGGTACTACTAGGACACGCCGTGTTCAGACTGGTGTCCAGTGTTCGCCAAACCTGATCTCATGAGATCTTGCTTTCTGTTCACACATGACTTCGCTTAACTCGGCGGGTCGTCTGTTCAAACCACATTCTTTTTTTCTTTTTTTTTAGGTTTTAACTTTCACAAATCTTCACAACTCGCTACTTCATTCTAATTTCAGGATATCTCCACACCACACCGGCTACAGTTTTCAGTTTCAGTTTTCTAACAAAGAAGGGCAAGGCGGAAGGAAGGAGTTGTCTGGTATGGGCACCGGGCAGGTGATTGCGAAAATGAAAACCACCCCCAACACCCCCCTTGCCGATGGTCATGCCGTGGTGGGGACAGACCGGGCGTGACACGGGGGTGCGCCGGTCTTTTGAAGCGCGTTTTTCGGGCAGTCCCCGCGGTGCCACGGGTTGGGGCAACGGTGGGAGTTCGGTGGCCAGAACAAAAGGTCGCACCGGATATCCGGAAAGGGGGGAGGGGCAGCTGGGAAGGCTAGCGATGACGCCTTCCGTCTCGATCCCCCCCTATCTTACAAATCCCACTCGTGCGTTCGCTCAGGCACCGGCCATGACCGCGCCTTGACACGAGACTAGACGCGGCGCACCGGAAGCGATTTGTTTTTGTTTACCGTACCGCTAACGCGTCAGATTTGGAAATTTGCGGCTTGAATGAAGACCAATGGGCTGGCACATCATTTCGATTCAGTGCAGAGTGACTGCAGCATCTTTACGTGCTTCTCGTGGCTCTATCTGCAATGATGTAGGCCTACATGTACATGGCACTCTGACTCTACAGGGTTCGAATCAATGCGCCAGCACATTGTCATTGGTCTTAATTCAAGTCGCAAAATTCCAATAACTGACACTGTCGCGCTAGCGGTACGATTCCACGGCGCCACTGTCGACTGGAACGCCGGCTGACTGATTCGTGTTCGCCCAGCTGCGTAGACTCAATTCAAGACTCTAACCTTACCGCAATTCTCGGGAGATTGCGTGCGGCAAGCCTCCTAAGTTGTGTTAGTAGTAACGGCTTACTCGGCGATGAGTGGTATTCAAGCTATGATCGAAACCCGAAGCCCTCTCGTTTATTTTCCTGGTCTCTTTTGTCATCCGAGTCAGTAAGCAATTGTGATATTACTTTGAACGGCCGACATGTTACGCGTGAATGTGATGGCGGCACTCAAACGACCGAATGAGGAAAACACGATGAACTACCTATGCCTAAACAAACCAGTGTAACCACACAATGACTCCGATTAATTTTCCACTTACCCCTAGGGCCTCTCCCGTGTGGGGAAAAAAAAAACCTTCCCACAATAAAGTGAGTTAGCAAAATGATCGTACCTATTCAAATGTAACACTTTATGAATGGGCGACCCGCCGGAAATTATGAACAATTGGGTGGCATTGACGTGCACGGAGCGTTCATTTGTCCGGGTGGGGTTCGGCGGGGGTGGGGGTGCCAGGCGGCGAGGAGGAGAAAGAACTTCAGCAGTCAGCGTGCGAACACGGACACGCACGATTCGCTCCAAGCTTTGCGGTCCAAATTCCCAACTCGTGCGTCAGACAATTCGGGGGGAGGGGGGGGGGGAGCGGGGAGGAGGGGATTTCTTGCTCGGGAAATTGTGCGATCTTTCTTTGATTGCAATTTTTCGTTAGTGGTGTCGTTAGGAGAGGCAAGTTTCCTCGAACGAATACAGGATTTTGCTTTTCCCACCACTTTTTTTCTCCATTTTTTGTTTTTATATTCGACACGCAGCTTGAGTATTGTGGTCCTGCTACCAGCAGCATGAGTTTGAGGAGTAGGCTATATGAGTAGCATAAATGTTTATGGATCAGATTAGTTCGACTGATTATACTTGAGGGTTTTTTTCTTCTTCAAAGTTTGATGACGATATGGATCGGATCGGTTGACGATGAAGAAAACTCTGTGGGCGACTCGCGCCAATAGAGATGTCGCCAAGTTGTGACGTGTCGATGGAGGGGAGTGGGGTCACCAGTGAGAGCAATGGGGACCAGTTCGGGCAAGACATGGTTGAAAGGCCGGGAGAGGTTCTGGTAGTAATAAAGCCCGGCCATACAGGACATTCAGCCAAAGGTTTTGGGCTTCTCGACCAATCAGAGGGCTGGATTTGCCCCCTACGCGACCCTCATTAACATAAAGTGTGGAGCCACGGGATCTGCCATCAATCGCGGGGTGTTGGTATTTGCGATGGGAAAGTTTGTGCAATCATTTCGAAAAGGGACGATACCATACCAATCAGTCGATCACCAAAACCCATCGCAAGCTCCATCAATTAGTTCGCTATATAGCATCACCACAACCACACTCACCTCCCCAACGACTTTCCCCCCACCTTCAGCGACACCTACACCTCCCTCCATCTCACACACACCTCCGGAACACCTCGTGGAACCCACAAAAAGGGGGCGGAACCCCCAACAACGGGGGTCCCAGACGACCCTTTCATACTACTAGCGTGCGCGGAGCGTCGATCTAAGGGGGACGCTAGGGCGCCGAGCCCGGTGCAGAATCGCGGTGGCGCGTGGTGCTGATGGTACCTCGACAACGAGGGGGGACGTCTCTAAACGACCTAAGAGACCGTACTCACATCCCTCCCCCAAACACTCCTCCATCCCCTCTTCGCCGAGAGAACACCAAAAATCCTCAAATAAAAAATTGAGACGGCACGCTTGCAC
The DNA here is from genome assembly GCA_949987565.1 of Luidia sarsii. Taxonomy (NCBI): domain Eukaryota; kingdom Metazoa; phylum Echinodermata; class Asteroidea; order Paxillosida; family Luidiidae; genus Luidia; species Luidia sarsii. The sequence continues at coordinate 22,328,115 of OX465105.1, read as the reverse complement.
GCTCCGATGAAAATTTCATCGGCAATTTGGTTGGGGGTCGGGGGGTTGTCGTGAATCATTTAATTATCACAGTTTTTGACTTTCCATTGATTGCACTTGGGTGATGGGGAGGGATGGCCGATGGGTAGTGCTTAGCACTGTGGAGAAAAACCGTGCGCAAAGCATGAGGCAGGATTGCATGCATAATTGCATATACCATCGAGTGTGAGTAGGGCCCCGAAAGACCAGAAATAATATTGACGGTTTTACTTTTTTTATCATTTTTAAATAAGAGGGGTGGAGCGCGCGGGGCGTATATAGAAAATTGAACAAGTCGACCAACGAAGAAGCAATACTGATATAAGGGGATGATAATATACAGAGGTGGAGGGAGAAGATAATATAGGCATTATAAATAGGCATAAAATGGGGTGTGGGTGTGGGGGTGGTGGGGGTTTAAGTGGCCGATGTCACCCGTCCTTGCCCCTTGAATAATAGATCGGAGGCAAGGTCAGTGAGCTTTATCAGCGGCCGGTGGCCGGGCCGCCGAAATTGAACCATGACGCCTTAAGGCACAGGAGCTTCACGCCCCTTGCCGACCCCTTCCCCCCCCAAAAAAAGACTTTAAAATACCGCGGTGGATTCATTTTGTTAATTACCGCCGGTCTAAGTCCGTTCATTTATTTTTTTCTGTTCTAGCCAGCGGGGAGTGGGGGTATAGGTCTCGGAAGGGGGTGGGGGGGGGCAGGGGAGGTTGACCGATACCCAGGTGCGCAGACGTACGTAGACGACGCCTGGTTCAGTCCCTCGAGGAAGGTCCCGTAAGTGACGGGTTTCGCGACCGCTGAACACGGCGAGGGTTTTCTCTCT
>OX465105.1:22288180-22327066 GCA_949987565.1 Luidia sarsii | reverse complement strand
GTGGAGGCGCCGCGATTCTCATTTACGATTAACATACATCTTATAAAAGAACCACCAACTGCATGGATTGTGTGGGGTTTTTTTAAATCGACGTTCACACGTTCATACGGAATCGAGGTTATTGTTAGAAGAGGACAAAAAACAGCGGCCGAACTAAACGACCACAAGGGGTAAATCCTGGCAACTCAAGAGTCCGGAGCGCGCTGGTAACCGATACAGGAATCAGAGACGCGCACCAGCGGATTTACTGCCGGTCTGTCTGTAAACCAATTCGGATTCAGAGGAGAGGGAAGGGGGGGGGTTATTTTATGGGAGGGGGCAAGGAGAGCCCGAGCTTGTCCGCCGACAGGTGAAGGGGGAGACCAGAGAGACGAGGCGAGAACACTCGCTCTCTCTTCTCTCTCGCTCCCCCCTTTTCTCTCTTCCTCCCTCCCTCTCTCTCACTTTCTCTCTCCTCTCTATCTCTCCTCTCTCTCACTCTCTCTCTCCCTCCCCTCTCTCACCTCTCTGTGTCTCTCGCTCCTCCCCTCTCTCTTCCTCCCTCCCCCTCTATATATCTCTCTCTCCTCCTCTCTCTCTCCCTCTCCATTTTCTGTCTCTCTCTGTCCGTCACACTCTCTCTCCCTCCCCTCCCTGTCTCTCTCGTTCCGAAGTTTATGCAGCCTCCTGTCCTGACAGAGTACGGGAGAGCGGGGGTGGATGGAGGGAGAGGGCTACGAGGAAAGTGAGAAACACAACCTGCTTTCTAAGTGCTTTCAACGGTGGAACCGAGGTGGGTTGACACTAACGACCTACTGTTGTAAAACAAACAAGAAAATATATGAATTCTCGGTTTCATCACGGGGCAGGGACGACCCGCGTTTATCCGTCATCCCGGAGTCGAGAGATCACGGGGGCGCACGCAGTCAGCAGACGGTATAGGTGTCGCGCAGGGAACCTTTGTTGTCAGTTGACACTCAGGGACCAAATTTCAATTTGGACGGTTAATGGTGGCGGATTTTGTTTTTTTCTTTTGTTAATATTTTGCAGTCCCTCTCTCAGGGAACCCTTCTGGCTACAGCATTAGTCAGTTTATCAACGCACGGCTGCAGATAGTGTCGTTCCCCCTTATCTGGAGCTCAGAGCTCAGTCTACGCCGCAGACGGCTCCCCCCCCCCCCAACGAAACCATATCTCCCTGTCGAGTTTGTCCTGTGCACACAAGTCACTTCAAACACACGGGGCCGGTTAACGGTCAAACAAGCCTCATAAAAAAACACAGACGTATAAATACCACTAAATATCGATTAGAGAACGATCATTTATTTAAACTTCTTTGTGGGTCGGCGTAGAAGAAAGGTTTTTCTTTTTTAAAGTCCGCCCTCCCCTCTCGTTTCTGTGGTTCTCTAGCCGCGGATGGCGCGAGATCGCCCTATGAGCGGGGGTTTTGGGGCTGGCTGGCTAGCTTGGTGGCTTGACTGCGTAGGCCGTGCCCCGTTAGACGAGCGACGCTCGGCGAAGGCCGCGGCAGATAAAGACGGGGGGGCCCGCTGATACCGCGCGTCGCCAATTCACGCCTCCACGTCGCCACGGCGTCACTATTAATTGATGTCCGCTCTCACCCTATGATCAGCCGCAAAAAGGGGGAGGGGGCGACAAATAACGGTCTGATACCAGCACTGATAAAAGAAGAAGAAACAACTTAGGGACAGAGACGGGGAGGGGAGAGGGAGAGGGAGAGGGAGAGAGAGAGAGAACACCAAACTTAGGTTCGTTTTCTCTCCCTCTCTGTCCGTCTGTCCCCAACTCCATCCCTCCTTTCTCTCCCTGTCTGTCTGTCCCTACTCTCTCTCCTCTCTCCCTTTCTGTCTGTCCCTATTCTCTCTCTCCCTGTCTGTCTGTCAGTCTACCCCCTCTCCCTCCCTCCCTCTCTATCAATATCTAACACGTACAACTATCCTATCGTGCGTTCACTCGTCGCGAACTTCGCAATCAATACGACGCCGACCACCCCCCCACCCCCCCAAAAAAATGAGATACACGAAATTTGAACAACACAACGCGGCTTGCACGAGTAGATTGAATTGAATTGCAAATTCGGATGCCCTTCGGACGATTCGCACGGAGTGGGAGGGGGAGGGGAAGGTTGGCAGAGGAGGTGGGCGGGGTAAGGGGAGGGGAGAGGTTTATAGTGCGCGGGTGCCCGACGGAATGAATGCGATACACACGCCTAGAGGGCGGGGGCAGGGAACGGAGGTGGAAGACGGGGAGAGAGGAGGAAAGGGAGGGAGAGAGAGAGAGGGGGGGGGAGAGAGCGAGAGGGGAGAGAGGGGGAGAGAGGAGGAAAGGGAGGGAGAGAGAGAGAGAGGGGAGAGAGGGGGAGAGAGGAGGAAAGGGGAGAGAGGGGGAGAGAGGAGGAAAGGGAGGGAGAGAGAAAGAGATAGAAATATATAGAGAGGGGGAGCCAGAGAGAAGAGGAGGGAGAGAGAGAGGGAGGGAGAGAGAGAGAGATAGATAGATAGATAGAGAGGAGAGGGAGAGAGAGCAGAGGGGGAGAGAGAAAGAGGAAGAGAGAGAGGGGAGAGGGGGAGAGAGATGAGGAGGAGGAGAGGGAGAGGAGAGGAGAGAGATGGGGTGGGACCAGTAACCGGCCTGGAGCGCTGGTCTATCCCCGCATAGCCTTTAGTAAGCCGGCAGTAGATAACATTGGAGGGGCACTTCACACCCCCACCCCTCCAAAACCCCAGCGCTTCAGTGAGAGCCGCCCCTCTCTATAAGCTGATAAGACCGGTGAGAGCTTTCGACTGTTGTCGGGGCAGCTTTCCTGTCGGTCTCCTCACAACTTACGAACCTTCCCTGCTCGCCATGGCTTCCCTATTTAGAGTATATACCGTACCTTTCTCCCCCCCCCTCTCTCTATTCCCTCCCTCAAAACTGAACCCAAGTTGGGTTTCTTTCAAGAGAGCAGGTGACGAAAATCCGGCTTACGCCGGATCAAATCATACAAAAAAAACCCGAAACTCCCGAGTAGATTGCCCCCCCCTTCCCCTCCGACTCTCGTGGCCCGGATTTCGACTCCAAAGTGATTGAGGACAGCGCGACACCAACTCCCGACTCGCAGACGGTGCGCGGGAGATGCCGAGAAGAAAGAAATACCGACCCCGAAGGCCTCTTTGTCTTCAAGTGGCAGAGAGTTTTGTTTGAAAAAAAAAAAAAAGTCTGAAAAAAGCTGCATCCACTTCCAGGACTGCTGAAGCCGGTTTCACTGTTGTTTTGCATGTGCATGACAAAAAGGGGCTGTGAATCCCTAAAGATGTACGGCGCATTGCGGTTAGAACGCTTCGGACTGGCGCCCGCACCGCAGGAAAGATACTTGACTGTCTATTTGGTAAATGATAAGGCCTTCTCCTACTCCTATAGTAAGTCCTAAGGCAAAGGGCTGGGTGGCTCAGGAGGTAGAGCGCCTGGTTATACTGTAAAGCACAGCACTTGGTTCAAACCCCGGCCCGCTAATTTCTATCAAACTAGTCTCATGCATTTTTTAGAATAGTCTCTTTTGCTTTTGATCGTTTGGGGATAGAGGTGTAGGCTGCGTCTGCTTTCTCAGACGCACGAGAGGGAAGGGGAAGGGAAGGGAGGAGGGGGGGAGTCGAGAGAAAGCGCAGCATAAATAAAAAGGACGGTGGCCTGGAAAAGCCATCGGTGGATGGAGCGGCAATTTGAGCGTGCACACAAGGGGGGGAGCGGAGCGTTCGCCGGCAGACAGCGCGGGCGGTTGAAGGGGGGTCCAGGGGCCGACCGGAGTGGCGTCAGCCAGACAAGGCGATGCACTTACGCCTAATAAAAAACGCATAGTTCTCGCCGATTACGCGCTAATAACCCCGTCTGGGCGCGAGGGGAGGGGAAGGAGGAGGAGGAGGAGGGGGAGGGGGCTCGTACCGGTTTGGCACCCGTACTGCGAATAAAACATGCCTGGTAATACACAAAGCAGACGCGCGCCAGTGGTACCATATGAGACAGAGACAGAGAGAGAGAGAGAGGGGGGGGGGTTTAAAAAAATGCACTAGATTTCTTGTGATGATAGCAGGTTTATTGTTTTAGCAGACCGGCTCGGTGATTGGAAAGACAGGCGTGCCGCGCCGAGGTAAAATGATTTTCAACACTCGGGAGAGAGGGTTTGCGACGGACTGTCAACCTGGCCAATGTGTGTTAACGGGCACCCCTCCCCTCGTATCCCCCTCACTCCCTCCCTCCCCCTCTCCTTCCCTCGTCTCCTATATAACGCGCACTCGCAGAGAGACTGGGACTATACACAGAGCCGTCCTTGTCAGACGAGGCCACCCCCGCGAGTCCAGGCTTGAAACGCATCTAAGAAAAGAAGAAAAAAAAGGCCTGCAAACGATCGCCCACCGACAACCCCAACAAAATAACAACAAAATTAGGCTGGGGGTTCAGCCCTAACCGTGTCGAACTGGTTCACTGTCCGCCTGACCCGATTCCCGCCGACATCCGCCGTCCGGCCGTGGGTCTGGTCGTACCGACAACTCGCGCTCGCCGCGGCACCAGTATCCCCCCATCACACGCTGACGACGGTGGTAGGAGCAGTCGCCCTTACAAACCGAAGCCAGTACAGTGATTCCACGGGATTTGTTTTTTACCCCCCCCCCAAAAAAAAAGTGCACTTTTAATAGGTGTGTTAATGTCTTTAAGGCTCTTGGTGTGTTTTGTTTATATAATAAATTAAACGTATTAATAAGTTGTACTATTTGGCCGAACCACCGGTAGTACGATGTTGCTGACGACAGGGCACTTCGAAAAAAAAGAAAAAAAAAAGCGCGGGACGAATCCGGACGTTTCGGAAAGCGCCGCAGCCCGTTTGACAAATGTTCCCTGCCGTCGGTGGATAAACAAAAGGGCGCGAATGGCGCCTTCTGTTAGTCAACTGATAACGAATCGCACGTCTGGAAGCTCAGCTGACGGAGGAGGGAGGGAGGGGAGGGGGGAGTATGCCGGCGCCAGCCTGTCGTGACGTCACGGCGCCATTACGTCATTCTAATCAAGGCGGCGCTCTCCTTTGACTGTGTATATAGACCGCTATAATATATCCCCCGGGATGTGTTTGGTCTCCTTCGCAGTGCAGTGTGTGTGTGTGTGTGAGGGGGGGGGGGGGGTTGATTGTCCCAAGCGCAGATCGCACCGTGTGATTAGACGACCCAATCACGAGCGTGCGTGTCCTCTTGAGAACACCGTAGAATCATAGAGCAAGTCCCTTGCTCGATGATGGAATCAAGCCGCTTCATCAGCAGAATCGCCAGCCAATTTCAATTGTATAATATCTTGCGGCAGTTCAGTGTTGTTGTTGTTTTTTGGGGGTAAAATACAAAACCACACGGTGGGAAAATACGAACGGGATTAGCCATTGAAATTAGCTTTGTGTGATGAGCATGGACACGGGGTCCGGGGAAACCACTACTCAAATTCATACGGGTCGAAATCCACGCCTCGATATTGCCTCGATGGAAAGAAAAAACGGAGTACGGGATTTCGCCGTCCGTGTCGTGTCGAGTTGAAATGACTCGGGGGTAACCATGGCAACCGTATGGCTGGGCGGGCAATGAGATACACACGCGAAGTAAAACACGTGATCACGCTGATCCCCTCCGTTGAGTCGGCACAGCGGTCCCGATATTGATCACGTGGACCTATGTCAGGGTTTATGAAACATCGCTGTGTTGACTACTTCTTATTTTTATCATATATAGACCTGCGCCTAGCCTATCGGGAAGTCATCATATATTTTTTTTTTGTCCCTGTGCGTTTATAAGTTGATAACACAACATACTCGCCACCGTTGTTCCGCAGCTTCCTGGGATCTTGTTTCTTTTCGGGATTCGGCCAGCGATCCGGCGCGGCATGTATGCACTATGCAGGAGCCGCAAGGACACCGGAGCCAGCAGCCCTTAGTCGTACCCAACAAGCCGAGACGAGACGGAGGGCCGCAGCTAGGCGAAACCGTATCCCTCCTCCCCTCTCGGAATCGCCCCACGTCGTTTCGTTCGTTCGCGTTTCAAGTCGGTGCGTTGAGAGCGGCTAAGCAACGCATGGACGAGGGCTCGAGAGAGTATAGGGGAAAGGATGGGTGGTGGTGGTGAGGGGGGGGGGGAGTGGCTGGTGCCCGGACGGGCCGCCTCCCGTGCCTAGACACGGCCAACCCCTGACTGGTACCCGGGCGGCGCCATCTTGGCGCTAGTGCGTCGAAACGTCACGCCGTTCGGCCAGTCCCCACGGTGTGCGCGCGGCGTGTGCTCTGCAGCGCACTGCCAAACCGGCCGGCCCTTGATATTTTCGCTAATTCTCCAATAATGCATATGTATAAATAATATAATCAGGCGAGCAGCGGGCTTCGACGACGCCCGTAATGGGATGTGGCATTCGCGCGGGAGGGGAACGGTATTCATTTCCACATCGGTAGGGGTATTGTAAGGGAATAAATAACTCCCTTCTATGCTGTGTGCTGTGTGGGTAGACAGGGGTGTAATGTCTGCGCGTGTATCAGTGCTCGTATAGCGTGTACTGTACAAGAAGCGCCCACAGGTTCCCATAGACCCACAGTACTGGCTGGCCACCTACCTCATGACGTCATCAAGGGCCGGGAGGTTTTCCAGATTTTTTTTTTTTTGGAAAGGAGGATGGGGGGAGTTCTTCTGTCCCCCCCCCCTCTTTCTCTTTCTTCTTGGGTAACACAATCATATTCAGACCGCTGGTACTCCGTGGGGCCCCTGGCTTGCCGGGTCCGACAGACGCCTGTACGCTGCGCGCTCTTTATTAAACCCACGGGGTTATGGGGCCTGGTGGACTCCGCGGAGCTGGCCGGGACAATTTCCAATAACTGCGCCGGTTAAACAAGGGAAAGGAAAGAGAAAGAGAGAGAGAGGAAGGACGGAGGGGGAAAGACAGAGACAGAGCGAGAGAGAGAGAGAGAGAGAAAGAAAAAAAAATCCTCGCACCATGCCCGCGACGGGACAGTCTTGAGGTGTTAATTATTACTCCGGCGGGGATCTAAGTGCGCTCGCCGGTCGGTTTTGATGAGGTCTCGCGGTCGGGGCGTCCCGGACCCAACTCGCCGGCCGGGCAGTCAAGAGAGCCGGGGTTCGCCGACGATGACAAATGCATTTGCTGCTGACAGGTTGAATGGATGCCGAGTTGCACAGAATGGGGGAGGGGAGAGGGAGAGGGAGAGGGGGAGAGGGAGTGGGTGAGAGAGAGAGAGAGAGAGAGAGAGAGAGAGAGAGAGAGAGAGAGAGAGAGAGAGAGAGAAAGAGAGAGAGAGAGAGAGAGAGAGAGAGAGAGAGAGAGAGATAGGAGAGAGGTAGAGTGAGAAAGAGGGGAGAGAAAGGAGACAGGGGGAGGGGATGGGGAGAGACAGGGAGAGAGGGAGAGAGAGGAAGGGAGACAGATAGACAGAGACAGGGGGCGGGAAGGAGAGAGACAGAAAGAGAGACACACAGAGGAAGAGAAAGACAGACAAAAAAAGGACGAGTGGAAGGGAGATCGAGACAGAAATAGAGAAAGACAGAGATATTGGAGGGACAGACAGGCAGAGACACAGACAGAGGACAGAGAGACGAATTGGAGAGAGAAAGAACCAGAGACAGAGAGACAGAGGGATCGCGGAGATACACAGAGGGAAATCCCAAATGCTAATTCGTCACAACTCGGATCTTACAGATTCGAGCGCTTACAAGTTGAGTCATCAACCAGGCCCCTCCTCCCTTTCAAAAGAAGAAGAAGAAAGATCACTCCGAAAATACACACCCCCCAAAAATGCCAGCGGGTATTGTTAGTTGACCCTTCCCCCAATGTCACGGTTTGGGCAACTGCGCCGGAAACTGCTCTCATGGGTAGACCAGAACAGAACTCTGGCCCACTTTCGGGGGCTTCTTATAATACGCTTGGGCGTAAAATAAAAAAGAGCTTCATCATGGCCGCGTTTGTTTTTGGCGCCTTCGCTCTTCCCCCTTCTCTCCCTGTCGCATACAAAAACAACAACAGGGAAAGAGGGGATTGTCTCTAAGTCTAAGGTTTCTTCTTGTGTGTGTATTATTTCACCATCCCCATCACGCGACGTCCAAGAAGAATCAAGGATTCAAGGTCCCCTCTCTCTCGTGACAGAGAGGGGGATAGTTAGAGACATGGAACTACAAATGGACAGGGGGGAGACAGAGATAGGGAGAAGCGCAGAAAGACAAACGAGAAGAGATAGAGGAAGAGAGAGACTGAGAGCGAGAGAGACAGACAGAGGGAGACAGACATAGGGTCAGGCAGAGACAGGCCAGACAGAGGGAGACAGAGACAGACATAGAGAAACAGTGAGAAACATATAGAGAGACACCCAGTGAGAGAAACAGAGACACAGACACACAGAGACACAGGTAAAGACAGATAGAGAGAAACAGATAGAGACGCACAGTGTGAGAGAAACAGTGAGAGACAGACAGAGCGACAGAGAAAGCGAGTGTTTACGACCCTCCGCTCCCTCGGTATACAGACTACTAGCACAAACCTCAGCGCGGTCCGCCTGCCTATAGCCACACCACAGCCAACAGCTAATACCACAACGAGTCTAGTCCCAGACCCACTCTCCCTTCTCTCCGTCGCAATGTGCCCCCCCCCCCCGCCCACCGCCCCCGTGGGCCAAATCCTCCCTGCGCAGCGATCGGTAAATCCATGTCACCGTTTGATTCGATATTTTCCCCATGGTTACGCGCGGGATCTCTCATGCATTATAACCGAATATCCTCGACCCTAACAAGTGTTACTTAGTTACAGTGCATTAGGGAAGACGCGGACGGGAAAGGAACAACAAGCCCGCCCCCTGCCAGTAGCTCGAGTAAAAAAATAAAAATAACGGAGGATCGCTGCAGCAACTGGCACGCCTTCGCGATTGCCATTCATTACCACGTTCCTACCCGTCAGTTAGCAACACTCGGGACTGCCGTTTTCGAGACCAAAATTTCGTTCTCACCCGAACCCCGAGTATTGGCTACGTAGTTGGCTATACTACTAATAGGAGAGCGCGGCTCAATTCGGTTTCACAAAGCGTAACGCCAACACGACAGTAGCGCTGTCATAATGCATGGCATTGAGAATGAATGGGACGCAGATTTATGACATCTCAGTCGGTGTGTGTGTGTGTGTGTGTGTGTAGGGGCCGAGAAGAAAGAAACCAGTATGGACTATTCTCCTCGTTCCCATATCGAGGCCGGCTCGGTGCTACATGCAGGCGCAGAGTGATTATCATCTGAGGTCGGGTCCCTCTTGCTGGCCGCGCTGTCGGGAGACACCGCTATCGCGTTTAGGGAAGGGGGGGGGGCAAAGGTTGGACGCTGGCCTACATATATATAATGGGGGCGAGTGCCGGTTATGTCAGCTCCCGGCGAGCATTTATCACAGCACGGCGTCAACGAGTTTAAGGCTTTCGTAATGAGCTAAAACAAAACAAAGGGCAGCGCAGATCCGACAACAATCACTGACGAAGCTGTGTCTTCCCAGATGAGCGCAAAACAAAACCGTCATTCGGTCGAGAGTAAAAAAAAACGTGTGGAGGGGGAGCGGAGAGAGGAAGAGAGAGAGAGAGATTTCTGCTATCACCGGAGATCATCTGATAGGTGGGAGCCCGTGAATCAACCGAGGGAGTAGTACTACTATTATTTTTAGGAGGGGAGACTGAGCAGGTCTTGGCTTGCTTAGCAGGAATCAGACTCGTTCATTCAGCTGGGGCTGGTTCCCCGTTCGCCCCCCCCCCCCCGCGATCTCATCTCTCACCAGCCCGTGGACCGTGAGGGCGGCATCTCCAAAACACCGAGCAGCTTTTCACTGCCGGTAGGGCGGTCTTGACCTATAGCGGGGTTCATGAACGACCCCTCTACAACAAGAGGGGGGGCGGTGGTAGTGGGTTGGGGGGGGGGTGGAGGACCGATTGGCGACGCAAACAAACTTGGGACCGGTCGCGGTAAATCACCGATTAGTGGGTGCGACGCTCTAGATACGTTCATTTTTTGGGGGGAGGGGGGGGGGGCAAAGTGTAAAAGAAAACGAGACAGACACAGACAGAGGGAGCTCTAATTCTCATCACGAGGGAGAGACCTCACGTCAGAAATCGGAAGTTTGTCGCAAATATACACAAGTATCGCGACTGCGCGGTCATCGACGGTATATGCACAGCGCCCTCACCCCACCCAAGGGTTCACGCGTGTTTACTCCTCAGTCGATTCGCTGCCAACCTTTCCGGTTGACTGAGTCAAGACTAACTATTGACAGATCTGCCCTCCCCACTCTACCTTCCTCCCCCCCCTCTTCGCGGTATTTGTTTGTTTATCTATACCCATTCAACTGTCCCCCTTCATCCTGTCTCCCATCCCCACTCTTCCCTCTCTCTCTCTCTCTCTCTCTCTCTATCCCCCCATCCTTCTCCTTCTCCTTTCCCACTTTTTTTTTTCCAACCCGCCTCCTTCTCCTCCACCTGACACACAACAAACGCATGAGATGAGACGTCATTTTTACCTGCGACAATTCTGACAAGACGCCGGAAACGGCGTTGACGGCCAGAAATCGAAGACGGGCGATGCCGAGCCCCCCCCTCCCCCCCAGGGGTGGGGGGTTGGGGGTAAGATGAAGAAGGGATTGCGGTCGTTAAGGGCCGGTGCGACACGCTAGGCTCCAACGTCGAACTCCTCCGTCTTTTTTTTTTTTAGCGGCACACTTGTGAGATGACTTCGATTTCCAGTCACTGCGTTTTCTGATATCTGTATGTATCCTTCCCTGTCGCTGCCTCTGCTTCCCCTCCCCCCGTCCTGTTTCTATTTTCTCGCCCGCTTTCTCCGTGTTGACAAGACCTTCGGAGACGGGACACTCTGCCCTTCGTCTTGTCAGATGTTGGCCGGCTACGGACGGGCGAACGGCCTTGGCTGCGCGCTAGATGCTTGCCTCAAATCCACACTTGCAGTTTATCATTATGATGGCATCACTGACACGACGCGCGCTATAGCGATGCAGTGGCGTGTATAGTCTCTCTGCGTGTCTCCCTTTGCCTCTTTCTGTCTGTCTCTCTCTCTCTCTCTCTCTCCCTCTACCCCCTCACTCTGTCTCACTCACTCCTTCTCTCTCCCTCTCTCTATTTCCCCACTCCCCCTCTCTCCCCTCTATCTCTCTCCCTCCTCTCTCCCCCTTTCCCTCTCTCTCCCTCCCATCTCTCCCTTTATCTCCCTCCCCCTCTCTCCCTTTCTCTCCCTCCCCTCTCCCCCTTTCTCTCTCTCCCTCCCCTCTCGTCTTCACACGATCACCATTCACTGGGTTCATAATCGCGTACAGCAGCGTCGCATCGTGAGACACGTCATTCAATTACATCAAGTCGGTGCGGGGTCGGCCGTCTTTTTATATTCACCAATTTTTCGCTAATTTTTATTTTTCGCTTCGTTCGACTCCGCATCATTTCCTAAAGTGGGGCAAAAACAGGTCGGCTTCTCCTCAATAACGATTGTTGGTCTTACAAAAGAGGTTGGTCTTACATGACAAAAAAACGCTCTGTAGTAATAGCGACACAGCGGTCTCCCGTACACGGTTGTACGTACACCGGCGATGCGATGCAATTATTTGGTCTTTGACCGAGGATCCAGTCGGCTCGACCACCACCAAGCAATATCGGAGGCGGTGATATTTCAGACACAAAGCCATTGGGGTAGTTGCCGGGCTCTTGTGTACAGGCCCAACCAAATGTACACTGGTTATACATTACATTACACGAGGAATTGGGGGGGGGGGGTGGGCCGAGCGGGCATGCACACTCCCAACAACGACGATCCTTAGTAACACTTCTTATGGTTGATAAAGGGGTCGGGACAGCAGCCGCAGCGCACGGGGGATGAGGGATGGGGGGATATGCGGAGACTCTTGTTTTTCTAGCCACGGAAGGCCCACGTTAGACCATCTTAGAGAGGCAGAAAGCTAGCCCTTGAGGCAGGTGGGCGATATTGATTCAGTCAGGTGGCTGCTGTGGCGCGTACACCGAGGCGTTATACATGTACATGGCCGGCCCAGGATGCGGGGAGAGAGAAACAAAACGACAGAGAACTCGAGACTATATAGAGAGACAGATAGAGACACAGAGAGAGACAGATATAGAGATAGAGACAGAGAGATACATATAGAGAGACAGAGAGACAGAGATATAGAGACACAGAGAAATAGAGAGAGACAGAGACTGGAGAGATAGAGATAGGGGAACTGGAGAGAGAGAGAGACAGACAGACAGAGAGGGGGAAGGGAGAGAGGGAGGGGAGGGGAGGGAGATGACTGAGGAGGGTGGGTTTAAATGAGCAGCAAGATGCAAATATTATATACTGTCAGCACGGCGTGTCCAGCTATCGTCACTGGGCACAGGATTCGATGACTGGACGGGACGAGTGGGAGGGAGGACGCGAGAGAGAGAGAGCGAGCGGCGAAGGCAGCCACAGATACCCGGGCTTAGTTGCCCGAGAGACGGCGGAGCTTCAAGCATGCCCGGCCCGCGGTCTCCGTATTCGGACCCCGGCTCATCGGGAATTCTCAAAAAGAACAGAACCCCCAACCCCCCTAAATACACAACCCCCCCCCCTCTACATATCCGAGCCAACGTATACATAATTGAACACAGGGTACGGTTTCACACTCGGCAGGTGTTGCCCAACAATCAACAGTTTTTCGTGTACAAATTTACATTTTAATAAACCCGTAGTTTGACAACAAACACGAGCGGCTAACATCAGCACGGATACACTCACTTGGCTATCGATTGCTCATACATCTTCATAGATTACTACGCTTCTACCCCCCCCCCCACCACCTCCTCACCCTCCCGCAAAAGCAAAGCGAGCCCCGCCGTAATTAGATTGAGATATTGAAAAGAAATCTGAAATAAATATAGTTTTGATTGGAATTCGTCCTGCTCACATTATCACTAAGGAGGGACAGACGGGTTTCAATATATTCATGGCGTTTGATTCCGGAGGAACGTTAAGTGGGGTGCATGAAGTTTTCGGCCACGCGGTGTCCCCCCCCCCCAACAAGTGCGGTTCTCCGGGTCTCCTATTTCCTTCGGTTTACCGTAGCGCTAATTCGGCCGGTCGACGAGGAAAGAGTGACGGTCGGCGGCGGATCGAGGATGGGACCAGTCCCCGGCACGACTGTGCAGAGCTGCGTTAGGTTAGAGCACCGACATTTTACCTCGGCTGAAAAAAAACACCCACCCCCTCGCCTTCTCCAAATGAGGTTGCCAAGTCGAGGGGCCCACTACACCCGGATGATGGCGCTACTCCCCTCACGCGATGGTCGAATACGAGTCGAAAGCAAAACGGCTCATTCCTGTTCAGCGACTGAGGAAGGTTTCATGTTTGAAGTATGCCCCTGGGCCATTGTAATCCACGCAAGTCAGGTAAGGGAAGAAAAAAACGAGAAAACACGACCATCCAACCCGCCGCCACCTATCACTATCAGTCTCACCAACCTTGCTTTCAGTTTCACCACGCTGCAACGTGTACAAAAATAATGGCACCTGTTTGTCTGTCCGATTGTTTGTTTGTTTGTTTGTTTGTTGACATCGTTTCGGCCTTTGTTGCTTCCCCGTGTGCAGGAAAGGGAGAGTGGGAGAGGGGGTGAGAGGCGGGTGTCTTGTCAGAAACCAAAGCGGAGGATTTCCTTTTGTCAGCCGGGACGAGCGGTTCTGGACGATTTCTGGTGGGGGGCAAGCCGTCCACCAGACCCCTCGCTCACCCATACACGCCCCAGCAGACACCATCCGTCATCTTCTCCCTCCGTCTACGGCTCTTTCTGGGGTCTGTTGTCCTTTCCGAGTCATCCTGCCCACTGACAGCGTCCGCAACTCGCCCGAGTGTATCGACGCACGAGAGGTGAATGTCTCAACTTAGTTACAGACGTGGGATTGTATCTCCCATCCCATACCCTCGCTTCGGTCTGGTTCCCTTTTCTGGCATCAGACTCGGGACTGTCTGCCTGCCTGCCTGTCCTGCCTGCCTGCCCTGTCCTGCCTGTCCTGCCTGCCTGCCCTGCCTGCCTGCCCTGCCTGCCTGTCCTGCCTGCCTGCCCTGTCCTGTCCTGCCCTGCCCTGCCTGCCTGTCCTGCCCTGCCTGCCTGCCTGCATGCCTGTCCTGCCTGCCTGCCCTGTCCTGCCCTGCCTGCCTGTCCTGCCCTGCCTGCCTGCCTGCATGCCTGCCCTGCCCTGCCTGCCTCGGTCCTGCCTGCCTGTCCTGTTCTGCCTGCCTGCCTTGTTCTGCCTGTCTGTCCTGCCTGCCTGCCTCGGCAAAACGTCACAGCCGCCTGCTATTTTCATGATCCAAGCACATTATTAATTAGCCAAGGAGGCTTCAATCTCTTCCTCCCTCCCTCCTTATATTTATTATAATAGCTGGATTGGAAACCATATCGGGTCGGCAATGAGTATACAGCGTGCAGGCGGTACTAGCGTCAAATTAACCGATTTAACTCCTTGATAATGTTAACTTAGGGACAATGCGGCCCCTTTGGGATGGGGAAGGGGGATGGGGGTGGGGGAGGGGGGAGGGGGAGAAGGGGAGGGAGACGGGGAGGAGACGAATCCGCAGGAGTTAAGGCCGCCGATCGCAGCATCGCTGTTATTTATTTACACATCAAGGAGACAGACACCAATAAAATAAATGCGTTCGACACAAAAAAAACCTCGGGTCGGGGCAGGCTCCTAAAAATAATAATAATAAGATATTCCGCCTTTTTTTAGGGGGTTGGTTGGTTGGTTGGTTGCTCCGAGGAAGACCCGTGGGTAAATCAAGCGACGAAGTCTAGACAATGATTTGATCACCGGTTTGCGGGGTCGGCGTGTCCACATTGCAGCCTCTTCTCTCGAAGGACATACACCACACGCACAGACACAGTGACACACACACACACACACACCCCGATAGACACACACAGACAACCCCACCCCCAACCCCCCTACACGCACACAACCACCCACCAATACACAGATATATACACACGCACCCATACATAACCAAAAATATAATCTATGATATTTCACTCATTTTGCCAGCCAGCGACGGCAGTCAGGGCACATTTCAAGGCTACGGCCTTGCACGCTATACACCGCCCGTGTCTACAACCCGCATTCACTATACCAGCATAGGGGAGCAGCAGGAAACACGGCCGCGCGCACCTGACTGCGAAATTCGTCCTCACAAATTAATCATCACGGAAAAAAAAAAAACCCAGAAAAACAGAAAGACAGACAGAGAGGAAGAAGAGATATATCTACGCGTGTAATAAATGGGTATGGCTTTTCCATCATCCAAATCAACCAAATCTGAGTTCATCATATGCGAATGGGTTTTTCCTTTTTCACTCATACTTCACTCAAGAATTCGGTGGATCTTTTTCAGTGGGGCTGAGCGGGACAAAGGCGGAACCGGAAGCCGCGAATGTTCAAGGTTAGGAGGTCAGCGGGTGAGGAAGGGGGAGGGGAGGGGAGGGGGGTACCTCCAAATTATTTTGATGGCGTGCAGAGCAATCATCGACACGCCATGTTGGAGAGTTGCTGGATTGCGAGCGCGAGCCCCGAGTAGGGCGCGTTCGTATCGTCGGCGGCTGACAATTTTTAGCCAGAGGGGGAGGAACGGGCTTTAGTGTGTCAGTCTTTGTTATTTGCACTTTCAATAAAACTCCCCCTCCCCTGACCGCGCAGCCAACTGAAGAGGAGGAGGAAGAGGGGGGAGGAGAAGGAGGAGGGACGGACGAGCAGATATTGCCGACGAGACCCCCTCTCTCTCCCCCTTCCTCCTCCTCCGACTACACCCCCCCCCCCCACTGCCCGCACTTGCCCCAAGTGTGAAAATATGAATCATAAACACTGTAATGATGAACCCTGCTGAATTGTTGTCGCTTTATTAAAAAAAAAAAAAGTTGTCCTAAGGACACCTCGGTATATTGATCAGCCATTGCGGTACGTAAAGTGCAAAAGTGTGAACTACAGCGGGCCGGGAAACGTTCGTGCGACCACGCTAAACAATTCTTGGGTGTTTTTTTGTTTTTGCTGCACCGCCCCCTTAAAAACGAAGAAGAAAAAACCCACGGAATTTTGTTGTCTGAGATTGTACACGGAGGACGGGAATCGGAGCTGATTGTCGACGTGAAAGTGACGCTTGCCGATTTCTTTTATTTTTTATTTTTTGCCTGCCTCTCGCGTTGCCTCTCGTGTTTTGCGCATTTTTTTTCTCTCGCAAATAACGCCTGTCATTCCGGTCTGAACCCGGTGATTATTCAGCGACAATACTGCCATCTATCAAAACCAGACAAACCCAGAATATAACGCAGACAGCAGAAAAGAGAGAGAGAGAGAGAGAAAGGGGAGGGAGAGAAAGAGAGTAAGAGAGGTGAGGAATCCAGAGAAAAAGACACAGCCCCCATTGCGATTGAAGGATACAACCCTTTAAATAAAAAAAAAAGTCCACCACAAATTGAAACTGTGGGGGGAACAAAACCCGGTTCACCCTTTTCAGAACAATTTATGCCGTTCTGCCTTGTCAGTGAGCCCTGCAGAATTACCACGCTGCCCTTTGTGTGCCTGAGGTCGTTAGCTTCGCTTCGCCCCGAAGCGATTTTTTCGTCACGGTTTTTTTTAAGGGGTGGGGAGGGCTAGTTTCTTTATGCCTTATGGGATCAGCCGGAAGACTTCACAACCAACAACACAAAAAACCCACACAAACACACACAACAAAATGTCCTTTGAAATGTTTTGACGATCACTTTTTCTTCTTTCTCTGGTCAAGTGACAAAGTCACTCCCCTAGTCTGTGTTGAGGACAATGTCTGCTTTTGTCTGCATTCAACACGACGTGCAAGCTAGCTTTCCAAACCGCTAGGAAAGAAAAGAGCCCGTGACAGCTTGTATTAATAATATTATTAGTTGGGGGGGTCCGTTTTCAGTCTGGCCCTTAACGGGGGAGGAGAGAGAGGGAGGTAGAGAGGGAGGGAGGGAGCGAGGGTGGCGGTTGATGGTGGCTTGTGTCGGCGGAGACAGTGTTGGCTCGGTGGGGCTGGCAGCGCGTCGCGGCCGGCACGGTCGGGCCGAGCCGGCGCGCTTCGCTCCCCCCGCACGCTTCGGCCCTCCGGGCGCCCGCGCGCTAAGCCAGGCCACCAGCGCGGCCCCCCCCACCCCGACCGGCCGCGTATATACACGGTGGACCTCCGTGCGGCGGCTATCCAAATCGAGAGGTGACACTTCGAGTCTGCAACAGTGCTTCATTAGTTCTTTCCTCCTGGGCCGTTATAACTTGCCAACGAGTCCAATGGGGCGCTGAATAGGAAGAGCGCAGGTGGAGAGAGTAGGGAAGTGTAGTCACCTCGCCGATGCCCGATCTATATAGCCAGACTATACGTGGACCAGAGTTGATTTATACCCACCGTAAACACGCGTCAATTTGCCTCTTGTTTGTCCAACACATTTCCATCGGAACCCCCTCTCAAGAATAGACCTAATTTCTGGAAGAGATACAGTGTTCCTTTCCCCCCATCCCCCCCTCTTTGTTGTGTGGAGGCGAGGTGGTTGTACATTGACTCGCTATCAGCGGGCTGTGGGCCCGGGCCCGGGTGCGGTACGTGCCGACGCGGCGGTTGCACGGGAGGGTCGATCGGCGTGACAGGACACGTTTCCCGGCGGCCCAGAGAGGCGGAGATCGCCCGGCGATAGGAACCCGCAATAGGGACGAGGCGGGGGGAGGTATAGGTGAAGGGGAATTGGAAAACTGGAAGAGGGGTGAAGAAGAAAAGAAAGGAGGTGGGGGGGGGGGGAGAAGAGACGCTGTAGGGACCTCGGACAAGCCACACAGCATCATCGCAGCGACGAGGTGTGTGGATAGAGCCAGAAGACTAGCGATAATCGCTCCGTCTTGCCAACTTAATCATACGACTATGAGGTTGCACGAATGAAATGAATGAATGAACGGCCATAGCCCGTGGTCCGAAGTCCGAGGCTGATGACTGAGAGAAGAAAAAAATCGGAGCAGAGAGAGAGAGAGAAAGAGAGAGAAAGAGAGAGAGAGAGACTGAGAGAGAGAGAGCAATGCCCCCTAATATTACACCTCAAACACCGTCACAACCGGGGGCCACAGCGGAATTGTAGCGTTTTTATAACCATTAATAACTCACGAAAGAGAGAGAGAGAGAGAGAGAGAGAGAGAGAGAGGCGGGGGAAGAAAACACCAGCCCAAATTAACCAGCGGTGTGATCCAGCACGAACCGTCCCCCATATAATGCTCGCCTGCAAACCGTGCCAAAGAACCCACTGACACGCAAGCAGTCGGCCGCACGGGTTGTGTGTGTACGTTTAAACTAACGGCGGTTTCCGCTAGCTCCGTCCATGTGGTCATCACTCGGAGAGAAGAGGCGTAAAGAGACTGAGAGAGGAAATTGGCGCCTTCTGTGACGTCACACTGGTCAAGCGAGACCTACCGTACCGAAGGCGCTGTCACATCCGAGACTGGTCGGCAGAGCGCCTTCGTGACGGACACTTTGGGAAGAAACAAAAAGTCAAAAACCCATGCTCCACGAGCCCACGACACGAACGGTCGAAGTGAGCTCCTATAGCCTATATAGGCCATGTTCACGTACACGACGCGCACACTCGCACACGGCCGATGCGCAATAAATTTCCAGAAGCTCGCGCATATTGTGCAAGCGCGGTGCGTTACCGGCCCAGCCAATGCACAAGACTAATTGTCCATGAAGACCGTGGGAGTTGCCGAACCCCATCACCTTTGGCCTATGCTAAACAATAGAGAGTCCCCACTGTGCATGTCTCCGTAAAAAGCCTTCCAATAATTCGCCCGTACGCAGTTTTCGAAATTCGCATTTCAACTTCGGCAACAAAATGGCCGCGCTTGACTTGTAGTTGTACGGGGCAGCTTCGCATACACGGAGTCAGTTTCAAGCATGACCGTATCAGTAAAAAATAATTTCGTTTAAATCAAGGGTAGGCTGAACAGCAAGGTAACTCGAACTGCAACAGTCAAAGGATATGATAAGACAAAGGATAAAAGACAAAGGATATGCTCCAGAACAGGAAATCTTGGCAAGAAATCAGAAGGTTTTTTGTCATCGCTTGTCCCGTTCCTGATCAAGTGTCTACAAAACTACAAAAAATGAGGATTATTTTTAGCCTAATGGATACGAGCGAACGTGAGGGTACCAGGACGCGTGAGTGGGTCATACATTACCGTGGGAACTGCTTTTCACTGGCGCCCGCCCCGTTCGGGTTCGCTGATTATCAACAGTTCAGTGAGCTTTCTTTTCTCGACGAGTCCAAAGTGTGTTTTCCTTAAAACATCAATCATCCAACTCGGAAAAAAAAACCAACCCACTGCTCCTACCTGATCATATTATAGTCCGGCTTTCCCGTGTCAATACGTGGGCCAAAGATTTCCGGATTTCAGCGTTTGGCGGGCCCTCGCTACTTCGTGGCTTGCGCTCAAACTGGACGGGACTGTTTGAGGTGACTACACGTGTCATTATTTGCTTGTCTTGAGCATTCTCAAGAATGGAAAAGAAATCATAGTCCTTGTTGACCTCGGCGCCCGTCCACGAAGGACAGATCAAACGTGTAGATATTGCTAGCTACGTCGGGGAGATGCGGTATTTTAACATGGTGGGTTTTGTGCGCGCATGGTTCTGTGCAGTAGTGCGAGAGTTGGCCAGGAAATCTTTCCAAAGTTGGTGTTGAGTCTCTGGCCCAGTGCGTGCACTGTGAAAATAACAGCTATAGGCCTAAGGCGATATACAAAAATGTTGCAAACTGCTTACTGACTAAAATTACCAAAATGTAAATCTTAAAATTTAGTGGGCCTGACGCTTCGATCGAGCTACAGGCCTAGTAAGAGTATCTCGGTCAATTAAAGTACAAAACGGATGGACTCAGCCGGTTAACACCAATCGAGCACTCGCGACGTTTCTGATAACATTAGAGTGTTCGGCAAACAATTTTGCCCGAAAACAACGTTTTTGGCCCAAAGTTTGAACATAGACAACAAGGTGGTCCTTAGACCACGCGAGCAGCGAGTGGGACTGACCTCCAAGACTGGTGTTTAACAATAGAACGCCAGCAACTCTACCGGTTAGTAGCTCAACGAGCAGAGTTTAACAAAAAAGGGGCATTGATGACAACAAGCAAAGAGACGGGAAGGCAGGACTTACGAAGCCGTGCTTGTCCGAGATGTTGTTGGTGAGTTTGAGCTTGTGGAAGGAGACGGTCTTCTGCATCCACTGCTCGCCGGTGCTGGGCGAGTCCGGGTGGATATACATCCGCTTGGGCATCTCCGGGTCGGCCTTGCCGGCCACCATCCAGCGGGAGTTGTGGAACTTGTAGCGGCAGTCGTCGGCCGCCACAATGTCCATGAGCAGGATGTACTTGGCCTTCTTGTCCAGGCCCGAGACGCGGACCTTGAAGGACGGGAACATGCGCCTGTAGTTGGGGCGTGTGTGTGTGTGTCGTCGCGGCGTGCAGCACCCATCAGAAGGAAGAGTGAGACGGCAGAGCCGAGGAACGGAGGACACGGCAAGGAGAGGGGAGCGAGAGAGAGAGAGAGAGAGAGAGAGGAAGGGGAGAGAGAGGAGCGAGAGAGATGAGGGAGAGAGAGAGGAGGGAGAGAGAGGAGGGAGATAGATATAGATAGAGAGAGAGACAAACAGAGAGCAAGGGAGAGAGGGGAACAGAGACAGGGAGAGACAGAGACAGCAAAGATGTCGAAAGAAGAGGAGAAGGAGAGCGGGGAGAAAAAGAAAAACGTTACCATTCCGGCTCAAAATGTGTCGGGTAAATAGATGCCGAGTAATACGTGACTACAATTCATCTTTATCAAATTCAATCATGATCCCTGCGCTATATTTCGCTCTTGGCGATGCCGAGCAAATGGAGTCAACGGAAAGCTGTCAAAACCCAATCAAGTCCTGTACATCAAAATGCGGACAGGTGCGAGCCGCGTTACTCGCTTTGTTCTCTTCTTCGGCATCTTCCGAGTCTTCACACCGTTTGTTGTTTTGTTGGTAATGGCATTGGCAGAACCGAGTCCGTTTCTCTCGCCGACGAATTGAGGGCCGGGGCCGACAGATTATCGATTACTTCTTTTCACGCTAGGTCTGAGTGGGGGTTTGGTTGGGTTGGGTGGGGGATTTGGCGGGAGGAATTGAACTTGACGGAGTGGACTTGGAATTATTCCGTTCGCGGGCACCGTGGGTAATGCTCATTGTCTACCGGACAATCAGCCGAGCTCAGCGCATGCTCGCTCAGCCCGGATTTTTTTTTTATTAGCAGTAAGCTCAACTTTCAAAACAAACACGACTCATTTGGATCATCACAAGAGGCTCGCGTTTCAGACAAGGCGTTTTATATTTTTTTCACGCCTTTCACCCCGGCTAATTTCATTGTGATCGCGCAAAAATGTTTCAGTACGTCCACACCGAGTGGCGTTCTCTCGACTGGGCAAGGCGCTAACGCGCCGGCATCACCTTGGCACACGAGGCAAGGCTCTTTCAGATTATGGGTGGTCACGGGAAAACAATTATTTCCATCGCGATCGACGCGGGGGCCTATGCAGCTATCACATGGCGAATTACTTGTAAGCTCCCGCAGTAATGACCCGCGCTTCTTCGTTTTGGGGGTTCACTAAATGCACGCCAAACATGCAAAATGCGCTCATCTTACTCGTACTAATGTCGTCCCGGTTCTTATTAGCACTTTTAATGCTATTTATTGGGATTATTAGCGAGGGGAAATAGTGGCTAATTATGCATTTATACACCTGCCCCTGGTCCCTTTTTCAAGCCCTCATTTTTCCCCCCTCCTAAGATTTCCTGTCGTTTGGTCAATGGGTCATCACTCACTCTTAATTTGCTCCCAGAAGTGACGCCGACCTTAACCAGAGAATTCTATAGCCCTGCAAGATGATCCACCTCCCTTTCCCCCCTTTCTTTCGTGGACCGACTGGGAGCCATTCGATAGTAACGATCACTAACGGAACCATTCCCCCACGTCCCCCCCCCAAAAAAAAAAAACTCACATTAAAACCGCTCAACTCATAATCTTTAATTCATCGCGAAACGTGACACGTATAAGTTCGAGTCGTCTTCATTATCATTATTTTCATTTTTTTTTCTCGAAATCGCCGTGCGAGACCGTGACTGGGCGAAGAGAATCACGCGGGGCTTCCCGGACAGGGTGGGGGGCAAACTTAGGGTCGACCGGATTGGAGCTGATGCCCGAATGAAAAGCTCCAGCCAATGCTGGGAGAAACAAGAAAGTTCCTCCCTTAAAAAACAACAACACCGAGTTTGCATAATTTTGCACCCTCGCAGCAACGCAGAAACAAAAGACAAAAACCGGCTCACGTTTTTTTGGGCGGGCCTTACCAACCATCGCGCGAATAGGTGACAAACTTGTTTGGTGGTGTTTTTGTTTTTTAAACGAGCCTTGTTCCAGACCAAATTTCCAGGCAGTGACCTCCTTTACAACCGGCAACCAGCTTCCTGTTATTTTTTTTTTTTTGGGGGGGGGGAGCACACCGTGTATTCTTCGGTCGCCCGTCTATGCCTGATCAAACGACGAAGTCATTACTTTTGGTGGAGTGAACAAGCGTCGTTGACTGAGATTATACAGTCGGACGGGTCCGTAATGTCTGCACAGTGTCGCAAATGACCAGTGTTGAGTTACCAGTCAGCCGGGGGGACGGCGACTTATTAAATTTCGGCCCCAGACCTCCGTATCAATTTCTCAGGGAAGCGGGCGAGCTCTGCTTCTTTCCCCAACGCTACAAAAAAGAGCGGCGATTATGGAAATATAATGGACTTCAGAAGTTCTGATTCGGATACCAAGTGTCCAGAGTTACTGGGTCGTGTTTGTATTGTGCACCGCATTGCCCGTGCGGGCATTTGCAAGAGTTACGTATACAATGGTATTTTCGGTATTTGTGCCTGCCTTCACAACGTCCCTTACGCGACAATGAAGCTTTGAGAGGCGAAAAACAAAAGTTTCTTTGTGCTGAACACTTGGTCGGCCAAATGGCAGAGTGGCCGCTATCCAAGCGCGTAAACCCGAACTGGTTCGTGAGCCCATTCCAGCTGATAGCGTTGTTGGCAGTTCGTTTCATAGGGCCTATACGCAAGACACCAAATAACAACCGGCTATCAATCGAAGTCATATTCGAGGCCGACGTGAATTTTATCACACCGCTTTGTGTCGGAGGGGGGGGGGGTGGTGGGCTCGACGAGAGGGGACTAACCTACAAACACCTGCATTGCTTTCAACGCGATAACTTCATTAATCGAGATACTATACAGCGGTATCCTATAGCAGGCCACGCAGCCCAGAGATAGCTGACGGTATTGGCACGGTGGCATACAATTGGCAGTGCTGCGGCAAGATCGTGTTTTTAGTGAAGCACTCGCGGCTCAGCTGAACTGTTTTCCCAAGCGTGTCGCACGCCATCCAATTCGGGCCGGCTCTCTAGCCAAGCCAACACGGGCAAGAACAAATCGCGCCATTTCAATACATGCAGAGATCGAAGGGATGGGGGACACTCAGTCACTGCATCATCCCCTTGACAAATTACCGGGTAGACAGTCTACGACGACAAATAAACGAATTCTTAGAGTATAAGCTCGAACAGCAATGTCGACCTAAAATTCTAATCGACGACTCCTTTCGCAAACGAAAAAAGAAAACAACCTCACTTTTCTTGACTGAGCTTTATGGAAAGATACAAGAAGACTGGCTTCTTTATTTCTTAAAATTGCGCATAAATCCTTTCAATTTTGGCGGACCTTTTGTGGGGAAAATAATGATCGAGTGCTCTCTCGGAAACTTCATAGGACCATGATAGGACTGAGTTCGTTTTCTCTTTCTTCCATCACCGGTGACAAGTCAATTCCGAAGCCAACGCGAGCCGCGTTCGCGGCACTAGTCAGCGAGGGGCGCCTGATACTCGCAACGACCTGTCGGGGCAACTGATAGCGACGGGCCCCCAAGGCTGGAGTCCGTCATGCCACTGTTTGCAAAGTGTAATGATTGAGTAGAAACCAATAGCATATCGTTCTGTGGATTTTTCCCCTTTCACGAACAAGGAGGGAGGGAGGGAGGGAAGGGGGGAGGAGAGGAGCTCCCTCGTCAATGTTTGTTTCTTTCTGTAATAATGCTCAAGTAACTCGTCTCAAAAAAAAAGGGGGAACAAGTTGAGCAGGAATTTTCCAGGCAGCCAGCCATTCAAAG
The DNA here is from genome assembly GCA_949987565.1 of Luidia sarsii. Taxonomy (NCBI): domain Eukaryota; kingdom Metazoa; phylum Echinodermata; class Asteroidea; order Paxillosida; family Luidiidae; genus Luidia; species Luidia sarsii. The sequence goes on along the minus strand of OX465105.1, from coordinate 22,302,755 downwards.
GCCATTGTCAACACCGTCCGCTTTTTGCCACACAACCGTGTAGACCCCCGGGGCACCGCAAGGCATTTTAGAGCGCTGGTTTTGGAGTGCATCAATAAAAAAAAAAGATATCATAATAAAGTGCCGGTCGCTGCGAATGGCAAAGAGTAGGCGAGAATGGGAAAGTAATGATATGCTACGCGCATACACAGAAAGAGCGCAACTCAAGCACGTGCGATGTATTGAGGCATGGATGGTCGAGGTCCAGAGCTAGGTATCACAACCCCCGCTTGAGTTGTTCATCTGCCTGCCAGCCGACTTAGTGTGCGAATTACAGGTACAGTTGGGGGTTGAAATTGCAAATTAAAGAGCTTCGTGGTTTGCTCTTTGCGGGGAGAACGTGCAGGACGGGAGAGAGGTCTGGCGTGGTGAAGTTTAAAGGAGTTGTTGAAGTTGTGGTCAAGTCGTTTCCAGGTTTGGGTTGGATAACATGATGATGGGGGATGGGGGGGGGGTTGAGAGTGACTTACCGGCCCGATTTCGTGATGACCATCTCCGTGCCCTTCTTGTGGAACTGATCCCAGAGCTCCTTGGATTCGAGCGTGACCTGCGGGTCGTCCGTGTCGTTCTCCTGGGGCTCGATGCCGTGGATCTGCTGCATGGTGTGGCGGTGGCTGTGCGCCGCCAGCAGGTCGGCCTGCAGCGCCGTGTACGGGTGGTGCAGGTCGCCCAGCTTGGGCAGGGGGAAGCCGGCGGGCAGCGTGCCGGCGGCCCCGGCGGTGGCCGGCCCGCCCGGCAGTCCGTGGCCGCGGAACACGCCGGGGAAGAAGTGCGGCTGCGTCAGCAGCGAGTTGACGGAGAAGTCGCTCAGCCGCGGTGGCAGGAGCGGTGCGTAGGCCATGGCGGGGAGGGCGGTGGAGGACAGCTCCGATTGCTTCATGCAGCGAGACTCGGACAGTCCGGGCATCGAGTTGCCAAGCCGCGGGGCGAAGCGTCCGTGCGACCGGGTCGCGTGGAGCGGGTTCCGACTGCCCAAACGCTACCGTCCTGGCTCGCCCAAGCACGGCGCGGTCGACGCTGGAGTGCGGCGGCTTCCACTGCCGCGGTCCCGGGCTCCGACGTTCTAGAGCAGGTCTGCTCCACACGACTCTTTGGTTGTTGTTTTTGTTAATCAAGTCTCCTCTCCGTATTCTCGACAGTGAGAGGGGCAGCGTTTACGACTGACCACCCCACCAGCAGTGGAGACACTTGAAGAATCCACAGATTTCGGGTAGTTGGCGCTGACTTGTCCAATGGAACGACCGACCCAAGGAATTAAAATCAGCTGCTTGGTCAGGCTGGTTATTCCGTGGGCCAGCAAAGGAACGAAACAAGTATCTGCAAGGTCCAGGGTGGAAAACAAACGGTGATGAAAGTAAAGATCGGGGAAGATTTATCACGAAATCAGTTGGGCCGAGCAGAGGCAGATACCGAGAGACCTACTGACTGTCCGATTCCACTGCATAACTACCGCTGACACACGCACAAAAAACCAAAATAATAAACTGTTGACCCAAAAAAATTAAATAAATAAATCAGGGTCCGAATTGCATGTGCGAGGGACTCCTCACGGTCGGCGTTGGTTATGGCATTAAGCGCCTGAGCTCGGTGGCCGTACAGTTTGTATCGGGGAAGTAGGCGATCCAGCGCGACCCTGTACCTCCGCGTCAAGTCGGCAGCGCTGTGTGTGTGACACTGAGCGTGCCGCTGTCGAAACGGTAGTCGTCGGTACCACAACACAGACGGCAAGCGAGCCGTGGGATAAAGCCGCTCAACGCTCCTCTCTCTCACTCACTCACTGTGATCTTCCCACCGCTGTGTACCGCCACGACGGCTGCCGCTGCTACTACGACCGAGAGGAGCAACCCCCCCCCCTCTCTCTCTCTCTCTCTCTCTTTTTTTCAGTCAGTGTTTAGGCGCTTGGCTCCCTAGCTCGATGCGCTGTGAATGGCTGATCGCCTCGTCCCGTCGTGTCATCACTGGCGGGCGAGCTGTGTGCGCCAGCCCCCGACTAAGGCACGCCCCCCGCCTGCCAGATTGACAGCCCAAGGTGTCAAGATCCATGGCCCATCATTTTCGTGCCCGTGTCTCGGTTGGGCATTGGATCTTTTCTCTCCATTTTTTTTTCTCTCCCCCGGACAATTTCTTCTTACGCAAATTACACCCCTCGCCCCCCACCACCCCACCCTCCTCCTCCACGGAATAATCAGTGTGTGAGCCAGGAATGGAAGAGAGAGAGAGAGAGAGAGAGAGAGAGAGAGAGAGAGAGAGAGGGGGAGAGAGAGGGAGAGAGACTGTCCCCTTGTTATGTTTTTAATCGCGGTGAGTTAGTACTAAAGCGGCCATTTTTTTGTTTTGGTGCGGGTGAGCGGTACCGTAGTTCTCCCCTTTCTATAGCATAGTCTAAAGCAAGCCATGTATACCAATCAGCTGATTGTAATATTTATAGCCGGACTCGGGTAGGCGGGCCTGTTAAAAAGGGCGAAAATGATGCAGGAACATCTAAGGTGATTAGCCCCGGCCTGCGTTCCATTTGGACGCAAATGCCTAAGTAGCGGTGGCGCCAGACGAACCGCCGTGCACAATACAACCCCGTCTCGCTATCTCCCGTCATTCAGCGGGTTGCACCAGGGCGGGGGTGGTGGGGGAGGGGTGCAGGGGGGGGGGGGGGGCTGTGGGGTTGGTAGTCGGTGTAAGCTGCTTAACCCTCCCAGGAGAGACGGGTACGGGTAGGGGGGGGAGGGAGGGGGAGTCTGCAAACCGACTGGCTATGGCTGGGGAGGGGAAGGGCATGCCGAAATCCTCCCCGACGATCTCATCATGCCCAACCAAGAAGGAGGGGATCCGGAGGGAGGGAAAAACGAAGGGGGGGACAACCGAAGAACCCGACGAGTCCCGTCACCCTCATCTCTACGCCCCTCCGTCCCAAACGACCGGACTGGACTGACGGGTCGGGGGGAAGCTCATTTGGTATGCAGGGCTGGTCGAGTCCCCCAGATAGCGGGCGCCATTGATGCTACAGTAGCACCCAGAGAAAGAGAGAGGAGAGAGAGACGAGTGGCTTCTACTTGCGTGCACGCACCGGTAACGGTATACAGTACGCGTCCAATTGCACGCGGTGGCGACTTCCCCCCCATTTTATCCATGTTCAGGGGCCAAAGTAAAGAGACTACAGTACTTGAATCGTGATTGCGTTTCCAGTCTGGTTTTTTTTCGGTGCATGAGGGGGTGTGTGTACAGTATGTGTGTGGGTTTTTTTTTCACGTGTGGGTTGAGAATTATTTTCCGCTATATCTACCATGGTTTTACTGGGACCGGTAAGACGAGCTGGGGGAATCTTCTGCAAGGGCAGAATTTCAGAAAGAAGACGAACAGAGTGGGGGGAGGTTTGGCTAAACTTCGGGAGAGACGTGATGTGTGGTGGTGGTGGGGGGGGGGGTGGGGGTGAATCGATAACGAGCCAGGACCCAGAGAAGGGTAAGGGTATCAACACGGGCCCCGCGATCGTGTCCACTTGAAATCGTTACGAGGGTGTCTGCGGTCCGAAGATCCCCCTCCCCCCACACACTCCCTGTCGCCCTCTACTCCTTCTCCTCCCTCTCCTCTCCGCCTCCCCCTTATCAATAATTACACCCGTGATTGACAGTTAGCGCCACCAGTCCCCGCGGTCAGCCAATGGGAGCCGAGCTGGAGATAATTGTTGTTGACTGGCTAAAGTGTTAACATAATTAATAAGCGCTAGGGAAAACACGCGAGGTGTTAGATCCCTTTGTGGCTGTCTGAGCCGCCCCATTCACGGTACACGGCCGCTAAACCGGGCTGGCGCCATCCAGCGCACTGGGTGATTAATTCCAACGAAAACATATGGAGCTTTCGGAGGGGGGTGAGGGGGGAGGGGGGAGGGGGGTCTGGGAGAAGCCGGGGGCCCCTACCGCTGCAAGACAAACCGGGCCCGCGGGACTGAAGAGGATTGGCACTGGCATTGTTTCAGACCCAGTTGGCGGACAGTTAGCGCTATTGTTAGAGCGAGGTAGAGAGAAAGAAAGGGTTGGTTTCTGTGTGCGGTGTTGTTGGCGGCGGTGCGGTGCGGTGTACGAGGGGAGGGGAGGTGTGTGCGAGGGGGGGGGGGTTGGTCTGTTGCTCTTTCATCGATGAGGACTGGGGAGAGGATTTGGCGAGGTAATAGAATTTCGATCGAATCGTTGGGAGACACCGCGCTGATATGGGTAAACTTTTTTTTTTTGGCGTGGCCTATACGGGCTGCACGCACGCATTGCCGTACTACTATAAAAGACCAATACCGTGGGTGCCGGTTGCGTGTGAATTATCGTGCGGTCTCCACACACCTTAGCGACGCACACCGGCAGTTGGACCGGTGCAGCGCCGGGCAGCGGCCCACGGAGGGCCCCGTGGGGGCAGCTGGTGGCTTGGGGTGCCCCGCCGTCACCGCTTGCCCCACGCTCGGGAGCCACTCATCCCGGTCGCGAACGGTGGCCGGTTAGACGCTTGTTTGTTTTCCTCCTCCAACTCGTCTACTTTATCGCGTGTAGTGGCGCGCGGGCCGGCCACACTGGCTCCCATGTATCTCATCCCCGGCGTCCACGTTATCGCTGCACTGATAACGAACGTGTCGCAGGCTCTGCCACGGACACACACAGTCCTTTTGAATGTGTTTACCTTATCGTTTCAAGCGGTTATTTTAACCCTCGTCTCTCTTCTGGAGGAGGGGGGGAGGAGAGACGGTTGCCCCGAAAAAAATATCAGTGGCGACAGGAAATCTGATAAAGAAGAAACACTAGCGAGCGGCGGCCGGCTCGTGGAACAGGCAGCAGTGTGTGCGTGTGTGTGTTTTACGACGATGAGCCAGACTGCCATGGACTCGGGCCGTGGTGGTTGAAGCCCGCCCTCAGTTGACGATTAGCATCGCGTGGATCTAAATGAAAAGGCGGTGAACATCTTTCGAACAAGTATTCTTCAGTGATTCAAAACTATATAAAAAAAAAACCATACGCTGTCCTTATTTCGCGTCTAGGTTAAGTGCAAACCAGATAACTGAGCAGTCTACCACGCAGGGTTTTAGCTTTCGGGGGCTGGGTTGAGTTTGTGCTATTGATAAGAGTTGCAAGCGCTTTAAAAAAACAACAACCCAAGTTTGCAACAGTTTTTTTTTTCAAGTTTTATTTGGTATTAAAAAACACAATGCGAGGCAATTCTCTGAGGAAAGATGGTATTTCCACCATGCAAACCTTCACATCTTGTGATGGTCTCGCTTAGATAGAAACACCAAGGCCTCGTCACCTCTGACGAGTGACCTATATCTTTTCAGTAGGCAGCTATGCAAATGAGCGGCAAATGCGCAAAGTCTACCCAGAGACAACCTGGCCGGGTTTGGTTGTATAAGCTTACAGAGATCAATACCCCGTACACTCGACAAGCCCTGCAACGTCCAAGCCGGCTTAACTGTATAAAACAATTTGGAAACATGAACCCCAAGGTTATGGTCGAAAAGTTCATCAATTATTCAGAGTATTTTTTTTTTCTCCTCTGCGCAATACAGAATAGTTTTGAATAAATATGTTTTGAAATGATGGGTTTGCCCGAATCTCTAATCACCGCAACATTCTGCAAAGTATTAGATTTCAGGGTCAGCATAAGGCCGGCACGAATGCAAAATGCAAATAGGAACACCGCTCATTATGCTTAATGGACAATCTAAGCCCTCGATAAATGTGCAAACAATTCATGGTTGAGAATTATTGCTGGTAGACTCTTAAAACAAAAATGACGAGTGCATTCTGATTTCATACGCATAAACATGCCCGATAATTATTGTTGTCAAGAGTGTGAGAGGGGAACAAAAGACAGAAGGCGAAAGGTGGGCTCAACATGTTGGGTGTAAACCATGAAATCAGTTGGTGAGAACGCGTCACGTGGGCAGGAGATTGTCGATCCTTATGCTGTGTCCGTTTCGTTCATGAGAACGGAATAATTATATATGTTTTGGGGTTTAGTATGCAGATCGGCTCGGAATTATTCATAAACGGCAATAAACGTTTTTGTCCGTGGAAGTCTTGATTCATCTAAATTCAGAAACTGCTTCCTCGGCAATTATGGGGTTTCACGTAACATGCTGGCAGAATGGACTTCCCTAATTATAGGTGTCATGTCATTGCGTCGGCAGTCCAGTAATTGTCGATTGCATCGGGGCAAGCTTTCGGCTAAAGAAACTTCTGGCCGTGTTGTTACCTATTGCCTGGGTTATGAGTATCAGCATATTACTTGTTGGGTCGCTTCTGAGGTTTCAAATAGTGTTTGTCATAAAAAGATTAGAATCCTTCTTGAAGTTTGACAACGTCTAGAGTGACCACTTTGGAGCTACTGCTTGTGTTATAATATAACGGATGCTTGTGTAATAACTACTGTCTGTTTTAAAGGCCCTGTACAACATTGGTAAAAGTCGAAAGATTGCCACAGTTTGTGTGTCGAACCATTTAACATTCCAGAAAAGAAATCCTGTGAAGGTTTTAGCGAAAATGGTGATCCGAGAAAGTAGAAAAGGCAAAAAAAAAGTCACGGTTTTCGCACCGTTCTGTAGTGTGAGAAATAGTTTATCACTCGCGAGTAATAAACTAGTTGATTTCTCGAAAGATTTCTCGAAAAGTACAGCATCCCAGACCGTAAGATTTTAACATGAGGATTCTATCATGACCATCTACAAACTGTGTAAATTATAAGGAAAGCTGTGGACATCGATGTTTCCCGATCTTCCCATTGTTGTATTGGGCCTTTAAACCACTGCTTGTGTAACCACGGTGGAAGGGAAGAGATGAGGTGCCAGAGTGCGGCCAGCTTTGCAGTTCCTGAACCAACCCTGGCTTTCCAATCAATGAAACTCGCCGGATTTTTTTTTTTTTTTTTGGCGAACCCGGAGAGACATCGAAGTTGAAACATACGGCAGAACAACACGACAATCGAGCATAAACGTCAACAACTGCCTATCATGTGACCCGATGCACTACCAAAATACGGAGGACAAACAAAATCAGTGCTTGTTAAAATGTTCGTACCATTTCGGTATAGAACGTTTGTTTGGTATATATAACAATGGGTGTCCTTGTGCATGAATTCTCTCGGGGGAAAACGCAGCACTGCTCACTGGAGGATATCACTATTAGTATCAATCTTACTTTTCACAAAATATTCCTAATAATACAAAAACATGTTGCACAGTGCTTACAGGTACTGACTTAAATCGACGATAGTGTACGAATCTGAAAAAAACCCAAACATGATATACTGAGGTCGAGCGGTTCGATCCAGGGAAGATCTTTGAGAAACGTGTCAGCCCTCTAAAGTTTTGAGAGTTCGCTCCTCTGTGGTTGAAAACAATAACTATTTTCGGTGACGTTTGAATTATCTCTGTTGTTGTTTTTAAACGCATATAGGCAATACTGTTCTGACACTTTTGGTCGCGAGCGGCTCGCATCGTTTCAAAAATACTGTGGCGGTGTTTCTAACCCTCCACCCAAGTTCCACAGGGGGGGAGAGAGAGGTCGGGGATGTTCCCGGCAGACATGGGCGGGAGGGGAACAGGTGACAGCGGACCGTGTTGGGCCCTGTCTCTCTCTCTCTCTCCCCGGAGCCCGCGCCGCGGCCCGGCCGAGTTGACGGTCCGGCCCCGCTAGGCAAACAAGGACGGAGTTAAAAAGTGTTAGCCAAGTGGCGACCGATAGTCCAGCCTTATGTCAACCAGGGACGACTTGACGCGGTGCGAAATGTAAACGGGCCAGCGGGGCCCATTGTTCCATCCTAGGTTTTGTCCGCGACATCCCCCTCCCTGCATCCCCACCTCCCTCCCCTCCTCCCACCCCTCCTCTATCTCTCCCTCTCTCTCTCTCTCTTTCTCCCTCTCTCTCTCTCCCCTCTCTGTCTCCCTCTCTCTACCTTTCTCTCTCTCTCCCTCTCTCCCCTTTCCCCCTCTCTCTATCTTTCTCTCTCTCTCTCCCCCCTTCTCTGTCTCCCTCTCTCTCTCTCTCCCTCTCTCTCTCTATCTCCGTCTCTCCCCTCTCTCTCTCCCCTCTCATCTCTCTTTCTCCCCCTCTCATCCCTCTTTCTCCCCCTCCCCCTCTCTCTCTCTTCCTCTCTCCCCCTCTCATCTCTCTTTCTCCCCCTCTCCCTCTCTCTCTCCCTCTCTCCCACCCTCTCTCTCTCTTTCTCCCCCTCTCCCTCTCCCCCTCTCTCTCTTTCTCTCTCTCTCTCTCGTGGGCGGCTTGCTCAAGCTGATTAGAGGAGTAAATTCAACTTTGGTGTCTTTTCATTGTTGCCGGAGAAGGCGGGGGAGCGGGGAGGTTAAAGCCCGGAGGCGCCAGAGGGGGTTTCGAGGGGCGAAGGGTGTACCGTGCACTGGCCACTTTGGACGGGGCAAGAGGGTCGCCTCGTCCCGCTGGATATAAAAAAAACCAACTCGCAAATCTCCTCGAGCGGACAATTCACACGAATAAACGGGTCCTCCTTTTTTCTCTCTCTCTCTCTCACTCTCTTGAAAGTGGGAGGAGAAGAGGACGGGAGAACAGTGAGATGTTCAAAATGACCAGTGTGTTAGAGAACGGATTGCTGGTCTATACTTACACGCAGAAGGGGGGCCCCTGCGTGGATTGGCGTTGTAATCGCCCTCTTCACGCACGCGGGGGAACAATGGGAAATCTGTGTACACTTTTGATTAGAAGGCCCGCGGTGACTCTGCGGCTGCAACTGCCCCGTGCGGCAAGTAAAGCAAGCGCGGAGCCGAGCGAACAGCGACCGGGCTGGAGACTGGATTTCTCCCCCCTCAACCCTGGACGGGGGGACGGCGGGTGGAAGGCGGGCTGACCGTACGCTCGAGTCGGCCGGGAAGACTCACTGCATGGGGACAGACAGCGCAGCCTCCCTCTTAAAATCTGCGATCCCGTCTCTCTCCTTCACTCCTCTATCTCTCTCTCTCTTCCTTTCCATCTGCCTGTCTGTCTCCCTCCTTCTCTCACTCTCTCAAACCACGAACCCCTGCTCTTACTTAGGCCCCCAAAAGCTGCAGATCCTATATTCAAACACGAAACAGTTGCCTACTTCGAGCCCCCCAAAACAGCTATAAGTCTACCATGCATTTCGTAGAAATCATTGTGTCTATGTTTTAGGGGGTATTTGCAGGTATCTCTCACACCAAGCTCAGCCCACCCAACACACACCGGTGAAGCACAAAACGAGTCCATAATTCTGTGCAGATCCTAGTATATTCAAACCCACGAAACACTTGCCTACTTCGAGCCCCAAAACAACTATAGGCCTACCATGTATTTCACACAAAAACTGTGTCTATGTTATGGGGAAATTCGCAGTGTATCTCTCGCACCAAGCCCAGCACACCAAGTTCCACCAATACACACTGGTCAAGCACAAAAGGAGTCCATCATTCTGTTCGGATAGTTAGAACTACGACTACAGATAATTGGATGTATTAACCCCTGCCTCCAACCATTGATCTCGTGAAGCACGGAGTCGTTTATTTCAGACAAGTTGCAGTCCTTCTATATATCAGGTGTGTTATCTTTGTCATCGCGCCAAAAAAAAAAAAAAAAGATGTTGGGTGATATTTCATCGAACGTTTTCACAGTCGTTTATCACAACGTCCACTGTTGACAGCATTTGAAAAGAAAAAAAATGGTTTGTGTTGATTAAAATCAGTCGCAAACTCGACAAAAAGGTTTCTCGTTGAGCCGCACCAAGTGCCGGGGCAAACGCTCTGACCAAACATCCAATGGTCTGTTTGCAGTGTTCAAGTGCGCGAGTCGACTACACTCTCGACTTTTCGGCCAAAACAAGACGAGGGGGTCTGGACATCCTTCTGCTGACAGCACCGGCGGGGCTTGCATCGGCACCCGACTGGATGTCAGCAAAAGACAGGCAGGGGCGCACTCGGTTTATAGCATGGGCGGCCTCCCGGCTACACCCGACTCTTTTTTTTTATCGCTCCAATTGTACAACTCTGAATGGGGAGGGTGAGGAAAAACCTTGTGGAAATTGTTCCCACACCTCGACGGGCCCCAAAAGGCTCGATCGACAATTGGGCGATTCTCCCCGAGTCGTCACCTAAGGGGTGTGTGGGATGGGGGTAGTACAGTGTTATTTGGTGTCCCTCTCTTCCCCTCTCCCTTTCATCTCTCCCTCTCTTTCTCCCTTCCCACCAGCCCCCTCCCCCGGCCCTCCTCCTCCCAACCGACCGAGCAACAACCCCATTCCTCCTTTCTATTCTCTCATTCCCCTCTTTACTTCTTCCCCCTCCCCCCACGACTGACTATTACCCTTCGTCCGCCACCGGTGTTGTCTTGGCCACGGCGGTTTACTGTACGGCCGGGCCGAGGCAGCGCGCTTACGGGGCCCGGTCGTGGGCCTGAATGAGGCTCGCGAGGCCGGTCGGCGACTCACTGGCGCCCCCGCTCAATAGGCCCGACCCCGCACATCCTCTTGCGGGGGGAAAGAAAGAAAAAAGTTTCAATGTGGCGCGCGTTTAACGGGGATACTTCCCGCAGCTCTGCTTATTGTTTCCAATGACGGGGTATAGGTAGCGCAGAGATGGACAAGTGGATGACAACATCGATTGCTCTCTCGACTTTTTTTTTCCTTCTTCTTCTCTGGTCAAGTGTTTTCATTGCACTGAATGTGGTCTTCGGTTTTTCTTCTTCTTTTTTTTTTTTTTTTTTTTAACACGACTCCCATTCAGTGGTGTGGGGCGGAGGCGATGCGATCCGCGCATGTAAGGGGTTATTCAACCTGCCTAGATTTGTGGCGCGATTCAACAGGTTTGTATTTTTCCTCGCGTTGTCGGTAATCAAAAGGGTTTTTTGTGTGGAGGAGGAGGAGGAGGGGGGGGGGAGCAGTAAACCTTTATCATCGATTGTATCATCGCTTCCAACCACCGCCGTCCGTATTCTGTCTAATATAGCCTTTGCCCGGTGAACTTAGCGGATATCGATATTGTTCCTCCTGCCGCGTGACGGGCAATCGATCCCGGTACGGTACCGCCCTCATTTCCCAAATCGTGGCTCGCTGGAGACAGGATGTGGCAAAAGGGAGAAACAAAAACAAAACCAAAAAGAAAAAACCCTAGAAAAACACCGGCCGTTTCTATCCGCGCTCCTCAACAAGGCCAACTTAAACTCAGATGGCAACCATTAAAAAGCGGAATGCATGCGGCACAGGCGACAGACGGAGAACAAAAAGAAAAAAGAGGGTGAACATGCCTTGATCAATGTCAATATGTTATCGTATAGGTCTAATGAATGTCAAAGTGAAGTCCTTAGAGACGACCCGAGCGTTCTATATCTGCCGTGCAAGCGCATAAAAGCCCCATTCCCCCCCCAAGAAAAAACCCAAACAAACTAGGGTTTGATCATGTTTAAACAGTTAACGCTAATTACTTAAAACGTCCATTACAATCTTTACTCTGCCTTTTTCTCTCGATCTCTCGCCCGTTATTCTCTCTCTCTCTCTGTGTCTGGCTGTCTGTCTCTCTCTCTCCATTCCCCATCACCCTTCCCCCATCTCTTTCAGTGGTGATTGATTTAAGGTGCTGCGGTCCATCAGTGCGCGCACGAGCCCTCCCAGCCTATAGGTCCCCGGGCGTCATTGTGAACATGAACCCTAAACTTGATTGGTTAATGGATCGCCAGGTAAGCCCCAAAAAAGCTTTTTTTTTTACTTCTTTTTTCTTTCGAAGGGGCTCGGTTCGGCCTACGACGGATTTCTCCGCCGGTTCCAAGTTCGACAAAACTCTTCCCGACGGCCTCGGAAAGCCTCTTTTTTAATGTTCGGGAGGTTTGCCATTTTAAAAAAAAATCTAGATAAGATCTGAAGGTTTACATGGTGTAAACACATGGCAGAAAGTCGGCGGTAACACCATGTAGGCCTAATTCATATCTTTTCGAGATGGAGTGTAGGTATGAAAAGAGCCGGTTACTTTAGACTTAGAGTCGGGAACAACCAGCTCTTTTTCAGCGCCGTACTCCATCACTAAAAGGATGAATTGTATGGTGTCATCGTAGACTTTTCACTCTGGGTCTCAATCGTATTTTGTTTCTAGGAACTGCCGCTACCCCGACGGTGATTGTCAGCGAGAATGCGGTGGTGGGGGGACTCTGACCCTAGCCGAACTCGCAGACAATCGTCGGTTAGAGGTTGCGTCCGTATAACTATAAAGAGAAGCCGTGAATCATTCCGACACCTTGGCGTTCCCCCTCCCGGACAAAACAAAGCAGAAAGACCCCTCAACAATGTAGAGGAGTCGAGGTGTAACTTTTGAACAAGTGAGCGAGGTGCCAAACATTTGCACCCACATTGAAAGTGCGCGGGTATCGACTTGCGGAGAGAAAGGGCGACCAAGCCTTCCTCTCTTTCAATGGTGTATAGCGACTTAATCATGACAATGTAGTTGACGATTGGATCTCGCATCGCTTTCTGCGGAACCGCAACGGGCCGGGGCGAGGTACGCACGGCGCCTACGCCACGCCCGGCCGTGTACAGGGTATAGCGGAGCGTCCACAACTCGGAAGAGACACAGCTTCTCCCACCGCGCCAGCACGCGACGAGCTACCGAGCCTTCGCTGCGATAGCCCCGCCGGGCAGACCCACGAGTCCACGGTACAGAGAACCCCGGAAACGCACGGTGCCCGGCCACGAAGACTTTCGTCTCACAGAATAAAAAAAATTAAAAAATCAGTCATCCTGCCTTTCTGAAAGGTCCTGCTACTATCGAAACACACACATACAAGGCCCTCTATATTTCTAAGCATCGTAAAGGCAAAGGGCTAGGCCTATCCTTTCGACGAACTTAGACTTTTAACACACAGCGCTACCTTGGTGTTCTCTAAATCGGAACAAAATGTACACGCACATATGGTTCTGATCTTCAACTGGAGTTCTCATTTCGCGTACACAAAAACCCGCACAGTGAGTATTATAGACCTGAACCAAACATGTCTTCCCTGCAATACGGATATATATACCGATTTTCGGTCATTTCACTGCATGCATAATAGCGGGCAATAGAAAACACGCACTTGATAATCACGACCACAAATACACGTGGAGCACACCGGTCAACAACAAACTATGGTTTGACGATATCAAACACATTGTCATTTAAAACGTCAAATTCAAGGGGATTTCTTACCCTCAAAAGGCTGGTATTTCGGCCGTCTTCGTCACGGGGAGGATATCCACTTCAGTCCAGAACAATTTCAACGGCCCTGTTTCTAAGGGGCTAATTGGGTGGTTTTTTTCTAAGGAGTGAAATGGAATTGTACCCGGCAAGGCAAAAATCACCGTGTGTCAGGCACCAGCACCAGCAGAGCGAACGATTTTATGTTTTTTTCGCTTTGCATTGTGGGCTGGATACAAAGTTGCACGGGACGCTTCCATTACAAAGATAGGGGTGAACGATGAGTTTCCAAGATTGCGGCGGATGGAGGGGGTGACAACGGCTTCATACTGCCTGTGGTCGTCGCGACTTCCTCTTCGTCGCCGTCGCTCCGAATAAAAGAAAAAAAATATTCAAGACCGGCGCCTTTAAGAATCATTTGTCGTTTTTGCCACCAACTTTCTTTTCTTTCTCTGTGATATAAAGACGACTGTCTGTTTCGCTTCGACCACAGACACCCCCTTCAACTCTCCTATTATCATGGTTATTATTATTTTAACACTTGGCCCATCAATCTGGTGTCTGGTTATCATTTTAAGGGTCGAGGTTGGCGCTGGTATAGCAGCCAATGTCAAGAACGCAATTACAGCTGGGTTTTTTGTTGTTTCGCTCTGTGTCTTTCTCTCTCAGTCGAGCAGACAGTGGGTCGTGTTTTCATAACAAACAAGCATGACGGCAGAGAATAAAGGTGAATAAAGAGGTGGAGGGAGAGAGAGAGAGGGTGAGAGACAGAGAGGTGTGGAGAGAGAGAGAGGGGGGTGGAGAGAGAGATGGAGAGAGAGGGGTGGAGAGAGAGGGGGAGAGGGGCAGAGAGAGAGTAAGAGAGAGGGAGAGAGAGAGAGAGGGTGGGAGAGGGCGAGAGAGAGGGAGAAAGGGGAGGGAAAGAGAGGTGTAGAGAGAGGGAGAGAGAGATAGGGAGAGAGAGAAGGAGAGAGGTGAAGAAAGAGAGAGAGAGAGTGGGGAGAGAGAAGTAAAGGTAGAGAGAGACGGGTGGATAGAGAGGTAGAGATATAGAGTTAGAGTCGAGAGAGGTAGAGAGACAGGCTGAGAGAGAGAGAGAGGGGTGGAGAGAGAGAGGGGGAGTGATAAAGGGTTGAGAGAGAGAGGTGGAGAGAGAGGGGTGGAGAGAGGGGTGAAGAGAGAGAGGGGTGTAGAGAGAGAGGGGGAGTCTTGGTTCCTGACGTCCATGGTTCAGCTCCTGCTGGTTGATGGAGGGAGCGAGGCGGGTCACAGAATCCCGACGGGCCAGCCGCGCGCCAGGACCAGGCTAGCGCCCGAGTGCGTGCCCGGCCCAGACCTTGGCGGGTGCCGGAGGAGAGGAGAAAGGGG
>OX465105.1:22280680-22283180 GCA_949987565.1 Luidia sarsii | reverse complement strand
AATTTAAACCGACAAGTTTCATTTCCTCCTTCCCCCAGCTAGCACCCAGCGTTCTTTTCACAGTTGCTGCTTAATTGCCCAGCGGAACTATGGCAGAGAGACAAGGAGAGAGAGAGAGAGGGGGAGAGGGAGGAGAGAGAGAGAGAGAGGGGGAGATGGGGGAGAAAGAGAGTGAAAGCGAGGGAGGGGAGGGGAGGGAGAGAGAGAGCGAGAGAGAGAGAGCAGGGGGATGGGCCGTGCGCCGTTTAGCCGCACCGCAGAACCATCTTTCAGTTGCCAACTCAACCCACTCTCTCCCGCTCCAGTCCCCACGTCTCTCTCTTCCCCTCTCTCTCTCTTGTATGTCTCCGTCATTGGCCCACTTCCTGTTCATCTCCTTTCTCCGTCTCTGTGCCTCCGTCTCTCCCTCTTTACCACCTCTCTCTCTCACATCTAGCTCTCCATGTTTTTCTCTCCCCGTCTCTCTTTCCCCCCTTATTCTCGTTTCCTGTTTCTCTCTGCGTGTTTCTCTCTCTGACTCTCTCCCCTCCTCCCTCATCACTCTCCCCCTCCCCTCTCGCCGTCCTTCTCTCTCTGTCACTGTCTCCTCTCTCACTATCTCCCTGTCTCTCTCTGTCACTGTCTCCTCTCTCTCTTCCCATCTCTCTACCCTCTCTCTCCCTCCTCTCGCTCTCTCCCCCCTCTCTCTCTCTCTACCTCTCTTTCTTTCCCTTACTATCTCTCCCTCCTTCCTCTCTCTCTCTTTCTCTCTCTCTCCATCACTCCCTCCTCTCTGCTGTCGAGGTGATTGGGCTGAGGCAAGTGAGCAACATACCCACTCGGAATATTAATCAAGACTTTATCACCCCCTGGTCACCATTGAACACATATTAAGCCGCCGCTGCTCATTCACCTGGCAACGCTGAAATCCGATATGGTTGAGGATGGCAAACCTCGATCCCGAAAGCCTCGGGGAGGAGGCTCTCTCTCCCCTTCCTGTTTCCCCTCCTCCCCGCTCGCTGGCTCGGCCTTCGTCGCCGGTCTTGACTCCCCCCCGCGCACTGGCGGAGACAGGAGACAAGTCGGGTACTGCCCGGCTCATCTGCCGCTCATCCTTACCCCTCGTGGGCCGGGCAGACCGCATATACCCGGGCCCCCGGCCCACGGACCCGCAATCAACTCTCTGGCAAGCCTTTCGACGCTACAGCTTCGGACGCCGATGGACAACGCGGCCTGATTGAAGCGACAAGACAGACGATCATATAACAAGCGAGAAAGAGAGAAGAAAAGTAAGAAAACAAAATAAGACAGAGGAATTATGGCGCGCAACATGTGCCCCGGTATTGACTGAAATTATGTCTAATTGCTGGGCCATTCGGCCAGCGCGAGCAGACGCCCACCGCCCGCTAGTAATGACGTTAATGATCGACCTAAACCGAAGGTTTGCGTGATAGCAACACGCAAGGTCGCGCAGCCAACAAATATTAGTCGCGGGCAAGCTGAGAACCGGCTCTCGGCCGGGAAGAAAGAATAACAGTGGACACGTCCACGTAGGGACCGCACGTTGGGCATGATTGCCTTCTTGACGTGGAGATTTATTAACTGAAACAAAAACAAATACACCCCTTGAAAAAAAAAATGGGAATAATCTCCACGGACAATTGGCTTGTGAATGGCGGGCTGCGCCCAGATGGCTGGTCGGCAGTGCGCAACGGGCAGTGAAGAGTGGTTAAGTGGTCAGAGAGATCGACTCAAGGGCATAAGCTGGGGCTCCATTGCTTCACCGTGAGGAGGGAACTGGTATCGCCAGTTGGTTTGGCCGAGCCGGACTACCAAACAGACAACCAAACAAACAACCAACCAACCAACCAACCAGCCAACAAATCAACCAACCAATTAACAACCTACCAACCAACTAACCACCCAACCACCCAACCAACCAACCAACCAACCGACCAACCAGACAACCAAACAAACCGAATAACCAACCAACCAGCCAACCAACCAAGTTGAAGCAAAACAAAACGATCAACCATACATCCAATCAAACAACCAACCATCCCCAAAACGACCAACCATACATCCAATCAAACAACCAACCATCCCAAAACGACCAATCATACATCCAATCAAACAACTAACCATCCCAAAACGATCAACCATACATCCAATCAAACAACCTACCATCCCAAAGCGATCAACCATACATCCAATCAAACAACCAACCATCCACAAAACGATCAACCATACATCCAATCAAACAACCAACCATTCCAAAACGATCAACCATACATCCAATCAAACAACCAACCATCCCAAAACGACCAACCATACATCCAATCAAACAACCAACCATCCCCAAAACGACCAACCATACATCCAATCAAACAACCAACCATCCCAAAACGACCAACCATACATCCAATCAAATAACCAACCATCCCCAAAACGACCAACCATACATCCAATCAAACAACTAACCATCCCAAAACGATCAACCATACATCCAATCAAACAACCA
>OX465105.1:22240943-22277980 GCA_949987565.1 Luidia sarsii | reverse complement strand
TGTTGTTGTTGTTGTTGTTGTTGTTGTTGTTGTTGTTGTTGTTGTTGTTGTTGTTGTTGTTGCTATTGTTGTTGTTGTTGTTGTTGTTGTTGTTGCTGCTGTTGTTGTGGTTGTTGTTGCTGTTGTTGTGGTTGTTATTAGCCTTTTTGTTGGTGATTTTGTTGTCGTGGGTTTTTTCCCTAATGGGAAGGGAGGGGAGAGCTGTTTTGTATTTCTCTGCTTGTCTATAATGAGTTGGTTGAGCGTGATATTGCACGCCGCACCCGCCATCGCCCGACCGCGCGGCTGCAAGGCTGCATTTCCGGGGTGGCCAGACACGCTCGTAATTACGGGGGCAGGTTATGAGGATGGTGAGAAAAAAATACAAGGAGGCATTGTCCAAGCTGAAACGGTGACGGTGCCAGAAATGATTGTTCCTTTTATTCCCGTTAAGAATCGATCCCGGGGCTCCCGGCAAAAGCCGAGGTTAGTGCGTGCGTGTGTGGGGATGGGGTGTGTGTGAGTGGGGGAGGCTCCCGCGGCTCGTTTTTCGGCGGGCACCGCTAGGTAAACGACAGGCCGCTCCAGTCCCTTTGTGTCGTGCACCGTCGTGCTTCTGAGGCAGTTTGGGCAACCTTGACGGCAGAGGAGGAGCTGGGAGGGATGGAGGGGATGGAGGGATGGGGGGGGGGAGATGGAGGGATGGAGGGATGGATGGAGGGAGGGATGGAGTTAGGAACGGAGGGAGGGATGGATGGAGGGAGGCAGGGATGGAGGGATAGATGGAGGGATGGAGGCAGGCAGGCAGGGATGGAGTGAGGGAGGGAGGGAGGGAGGAGTGATGGAGGGATGGATGGGGAGGGAGGGATGGAAAGAGGGAGGGAGGGATTGAGTGAGGGATGGAGAGGTGGAGGGATGGAGGGATGGAGGCAGGCAGGCAGGGAGGGAGGGAGGGAGGGAGTGAGGGATGGAGGGAGGGAGGGGGTGATGGAGGGATGGATGGGAGAGGGAGGGATGGAAAGAGGGAGGGAGGGATTGAGTGAGGGATGGAGAGGTGGAGGGATGGAGGGATGGAGGCAGGGAGGGAGGGAGGGAGGGAGTGAGGGATGGAGGGAGGGAGGGGGTGATGAGGGGATGGATGGGGAGGGAGGGATGGAAAGAGGGAGGGAGGGATTGAGTGAGGGATGGAGAGGTGGAGGGATGGAGGGATGGAGGGATTGAGTGAGGGATGGAGAGGTGGAGGGATGGAGAGAGGGAGGGAGTGATGGAGGGATGGATGGGGGAGGGAGGGATGGAAAGAGGGAGGGAGGGATGGAGTGAGGGATGGAGAGGTGGAGGGATGGAGGGATGGAGGGATTGAGTGAGGGATGGAGAGGTGAGGGATGGAGAGAGGGAGGGAGTGATGGAGGGATGGATGGGGGAGGGAGGGATGGAAAGAGGGAGGGAGGGATGGAGTGAGGGATGGAGAGGTGGAGGGATGGAGGGATGGAGGGAGTGATGGAGGGATGGATGGGGGAGGGAGGGATGGAAAGAGGGAGGGAGGGATGGAGTGAGGGATGGAGAGGTGGAGGGATGGAGGGATGGAGGGAGTGATGGAGAGATGGATGGGGAGGGAGGGATGGAAAGAGGGAGGAAGGGATTGAGTGAGGGATGGAGAGGTGGAGGGATGGAGGGATGGAGGGATTGAGTGAGGGATGGAGAGGTGGAGGGATGGAGAGAGGGAGGGAGTGATGGAGGGATGGATGGGGGAGGGAGGGATGGAAAGAGGGAGGGAGGGATGGAGTGAGGGATGGAGAGGTGGAGGGATGGAGGGATGGAGGGATTGAGTGAGGGATGGAGAGGTGGAGGGATGGAGAGAGGGAGGGAGTGATGGAGGGATGGATGGGGGAGGGAGGGATGGAAAGAGGGAGGGAGGGATGGAGTGAGGGATGGAGAGGTGGAGGGATGGAGGGATGGAGGGAGTGATGGAGGGGTGGATGGGGAGGGAGGGATGGAAAGAGGGAGGGAGGGATGGAGTGAGGGATGGAGAGGTGGAGGGATGGAGGGATGGAGGGAGTGATGGAGAGATGGATGGGGAGGGAGGGATGGAAAGAGGGAGAAGGGATTGAGTGAGGGATGGAGAGGTGGAGGGATGGAGGGATGGAGGGATTGAGTGAGGGATGGAGAGGTGGAGGGATGGAGAGAGGGAGGGAGTGATGGAGGGATGGATGGGGAGGGAGGGATGGAAAGAGGAGGGAGGGATGGAGTGAGGGATGGAGAGGTGGAGGGATGGAGGGATGGAGGGATTGAGTGAGGGATGGAGAGGTGGAGGGATGGAGAGAGGGAGGGAGGGATGGAGGGATGGATGGGGGAGGGAGGGATGGAAAGAGGGAGGGAGGGATGGAGTGAGGGATGGAGAGGTGGAGGGATGGAGGGAGGGAGGGAGTGATGGAGAGATGGATGGGGGAGGGAGGGATGGAAAGAGGGAGGGAGGGATGGAGTGAGGGATGGAGAGGTGGAGGGATGGAGAGAGTGAATTGTTCGCAGGGAAAGATAACAAACCAGCTAGCATTGGGCTTAATTAGACGTGCCTTGCAGCACCCTGCCTTTGTATGCGCGATGAAGAGGCGGGACTCTAAACAGCCTTTTGCAAGGCCGGCAGAAATCAAATTTCACATTTTGGAGGGGGCGGGGGAGAAAATTCATTGTGGGGTTTTATTGTTCTACATTTTCTCTCTCCTGTTATGGGGAATTTTTTTTTAACTCAATTTTGGAAATGAGCGACGTTCGGGCGACAACTGGTTTTGAAATTGGTGCAATCATCGCGGTCTAAAATTGAGCCAAAGACCGGTCAAGTGTGAAGTAGAAATTACATTGGAGGGTATGTTCCATATGGTCAGTTCCCTCTCGACATCGCTTATCTAGGTTAAATGCCCTTGCTTAACGGTCGCTACAATTAGAAAAAGAAGAATACGAAGGCGAAGAAGAAGGGAGAATGGGAGAGGGATGGAGAGGAGGAGGAGAAGGGGGAGAGATGAGGAGGAGAAGGAGGAAAGGTGGGAGGAGGAGGGGTGACAATGGGGAGGTGGAGGAGGGGGAGGGGAGGAATGGGGAGGAGGAGATGAAGAAGAATGGGGAGAGAGAGGGAAGAGAGGAGGAGGAGAAGGAGGAGAGGTGAGAGGACGAGGGGTGACAATGGGGAGATGGATGAGAGGGAGGGGAGGAATGGGGAGGAGGAGATGGAGAAGAATGGGGAGAGGGAGGGATGGAGAGGAGGAGGAGAAGGAGGAGAGATGGGGAGGAGAAGGAGGAGAGGTGGGAGGAGGAGGGGTGACAATGGGGAGGTGGATAAGGGGGAGGGGAGGAATGGGGAGGAGGAGATGGAGAAGAATGGGGAGAGGGAGGGATGGAGAGGAGGAGGAGAAGGAGGAGAGATGGGGAGGAGAAGGAGGAGAGGTGGGAGGAGGAGGGGTGACAACGGGGAGGTGGAGGAGGGGGAGGGGAGGAATGGGGAGGAGGAGATGGAGAAGAATGGGGAGAGGGATGGTTGGAGAGGAGGAGGAGAAGGAGAACAGATGGGGAGGAGAAGGATGAGAGGTGGGAGAAGGAGGGGTGACAATGGGGAGGAGGAGATGGAGAAGAATGTGGAGAGGGATGGCTGGAGAGGAGGAAGAGAAGAAGGAGAGATGGGGAGGTGGAGGAGGAATTGGGGGGAGGTGGGGGATGGGGAGGTGGAGGTGGAGGAGAGGCGGAGTAGATGGAGGAGGAAAGCACAGTGAAGGATGAAGAGGACTAACAAGAAATGAAGATGAGGAAGAGAAAGGGGGAGAGGTAGAGGATGGGAAGAAGACAAGTGTGCATATCAATGGGGATTAGTGCTTCGGTGTATCCTCTGCCTATTGAAAAGACACCACTGACATCAGTCTCTCAAGCTGAGAAACACACCCGGCCGTCTCAACCCAGCGGGATTAGCCAGCGAAAATAACCGCACAATTTATATTCCTGGCCGAGGAATCTCCATAATAAACCCAGGTTCCCGAGCGAGCTGGTATTAGGCATCCCTAGAATCTCGCTATCCATAATCAAACTGCTCTTTTCCACCCCTTTTTGGCTTTTGGCTCTCTTCCCCCCCCCCCGTCCCACCCTCCTCCATCTTGTCCACCGGACCCTGGTGATATCTTTCTTAGGATTGTTGTGATGTGATCATAAATATTAATGGACGGGCCGCGACACTAAGTGCCCGGTTCGTTTGTCGTGAAAGGCTTAAATCTGTCAAGATTAGGGATTGATGTCCCACGGCCTCCGCTCGGACGCGCGCGCTAGTTTCATTGACATTCGCTGCACTTTGCGCAGGAGCGGATTTCGTAACTGCGTGGCCGTGTGCGCCTAGCGGGGAGGAAACCCCAGACTGAACTCTTCAAAGGAGTGATGGTAGTCTCCACTCGAGTCGTCCTCTCCCCAGTCAAGGTACGGTCAATTAATGACAGGGTCGTCCGTCCGTCAACTCATCCTAACAATAGTCCCGTATGTAGATCGACCGACCGACTACACAGATTAAAACAGGAAAAAAAACACGAATGTTTTCTAGTTCTATTTCATTTTCCGTGTCGCGTGAAACTCGTCCTTTCTTCCCCGTAATTTATTCGGTTTCTGGTATGACTCCCATCCGCCTGTCGTGGTTGATTGCTAGATGTTCAGAGAAGTGGGCCCCTTCGGCAGAGGCAGAGGCAGAGGCAGAGGCAGAGGCAGAGGCAGAGGCAGAGGCAGAGGCAGAGGCAGAGGCAGAGGTAGAGGCAGAGGCAGAGGCAGAGGCAGAGGCAGAGGCAGAGGCAGAGGCAGAGGCAGGGACAGAGGCAGAGGCAGAGGCAGAGGCAGAGGCAGAGGCAGGGACAGAGGCAGGGACAGAGGCAGGGACAGAGGCAGAGGCAGAGGCAGGGACAAAGGCAGAGGCAGAGGCAGAGGCAGAGGCAGAGGCAGAGACAGAGGCAGAGGCAGAGGCAGAGGCAAAGACAGAGGCAAAGGAAGAGGCAGAGGCAGAGGCAGAGGCAGAGGCAGAGACAGAGGCAGAGGCAGAGGCAGAGGCAAAGGCAAAGGCAGAGGCAGAGGCAAAGGAAGAGGCAGAGGCAGAGGGAGTGGACGGGGGAAGATCAGAGGCAGAGGCAGAGACAGAGGCAGAGGCAGAGGACGAGGAAGAGGCAGAGGAAGTGGACGAGGAACGTCAGAGGCAGAGGCAGAGGCAGAGGCAAAGGCAGAGGCAAAGGAAGAGGCAGAGGCAGAGACAGTGGACGGGGGAAGATCAGAGGCAGAGGCAGAGGCAGAGGCAGAGGCAGAGGCAGAGACAGAGGCAGAGGCAGAGGCAGAGGCAAAGACAGAGGCAAAGGAAGAGGCAGAGGCAGAGGCAGAGGCAGAGGCAGAGACAGAGGCAGAGGCAGAGGCAGAGGCAAAGGCAAAGGCAGAGGCAGAGGCAAAGGAAGAGGCAGAGGCAGAGGGAGTGGACGGGGGAAGATCAGAGGCAGAGGCAGAGACAGAGGCAGAGGCAGAGGACGAGGAAGAGGCAGAGGAAGTGGACGAGGAACGTCAGAGGCAGAGGCAGAGGCAGAGGCAAAGGCAGAGGCAAAGGAAGAGGCAGAGGCAGAGACAGTGGACGGGGGAAGATCAGAGGCAGAGGCAGAGGCAGATGCAGAGGCAGAGGCAGAGGCAGAGGCAGAGGACGAGGAAGAGGCAGAGGAAGTGGACGGGGAAGGTCAGAGACAGAGGCAGAGATATAGAGGCAGAGATAGAGGCAGAGATAGAGGCAGTGGCATAGGCAGATATAGAGGCGGGGGCAGGAGATAGAGGCAGTGGCAGGAGATAGAGGCAGAGGCAGAAGCAGAAGCAACGGCAGAGGCAGAGATAAAGAGGCATGGGCAGGGGCAGAGGAGGCGGAGGGAGGGAGACAGAGAACGAGAGAGAGAGAGGGGAGAAGGGGCAGGTAGATGGGGAAGGTAGACGGGAGGCTGTTGGAGACGAAAGAGAGGGTGGGACTTTGAGAGAGAGAGAGGGGGGATGGATAGAGAGGGAGAGGGAATGGGCCAGAGAAAGACAGCACTGAGCGTCTCAGAAATCCTTCTGACAATGACCGTCATCCGGGGGTTAAGCGATGGGAGTGATGGTGGAGGGGTGTTTGGCTGTTTTGCTGGGTGGATGGGTGGGTGGATGGGTGGGTGGATGGGTGGGTGGGTGGGTGGGTGGGTGGGTGGGTGGGTGGGTGGGTGGGTGGGTGGGTGGGTGGGTGGGTGGGTGGGTGGGTGGGTGGGTGGATGGGTGGGTGGGTGGATGGGTGGATGGGTGGGTGGGTGGGTGGATGGGTGGGTGGGTGAGTGGGTGGATGGGTGGGTGGGTGGATGGGTGGGTGGGTGGGTGGTTGGGTGGGTGGGTGGGTGAGTAGGTGGATGGGTGGGTGGATGGGTGGGTGGGTGGGTGGGTGGATGGATGGTTGGGTGGGTGGGTGGGTGGGTGGAGAATTAGGGTCTCCCCGATCTTAGCCCCTTGCCGAGTCTAAGTCATTTCCCTCCTACGACCTTTGCGCAGCCGCAGGCCCGAATGAGCGACAGAGAAAAAAAGAAGACCTTTAGATAACAATCAACAACATCAACAAAAATGTTGCTCCAGTCTCCACCCTATAAAAAAAAAACACGTCACATTTTCTACGTTGTTCGTATTCGTCCTTCAAACCGACCCTCCTGCGATTTGTGTGCGTAACCTTGCTGAAATTGACAATGGCTCGCTCTGGTCTCCCTCTGAGTGTGTCTCTGCGGTCGTCAGATCGTCGATTCCTTCTTCTTCCTCTTCGTCTTCTTCTTCTTCTTTTTTTTTTTCCTGGACAGATGCTCATGTCCCCCTCCCTCCTCTTGTGTGCGGAGCGCAGGCTCATCTGCACGGTCGGGCCGCGTATTATACGCCAGCCCGGCCTGGTCAGGCGTAAAGAATTGCCAAATGAATTTATACAGAAATGTCAACAAACCGGGGCTTGTTACTGTTACCAAATGAGCGGCAGGGAAGAAAGGAGGGAAGGGTGAGGGTGGTGGTGGGGTGGGGCGGACGGGTGAAGGAGGGATGGGGAGGGGGGGAGGGGAGGGGAGGGGGGAGAGCTGGGCTGGGGTTTTATTATACGCCAGAAATTGGATTTGGCACAAGGGCCGGCGGTCGAGAAGAATGGAGAGAGTGGGACTGGACGGTTATGAGAGATGGTCTCGATGGAGTCGTATTGGGTACCTACTCGTCACGGTGCGCCCCCATTAGCCTTTCCTTGGCGGTCTCCGAGCAGGAGGAGGGTGCAAGCTGGCACGTGCCAGCCCGAGCTTCGAAATTCGAATGGAACACGGCAATTCGGAGATCTATCTGGTGGGGGGGGGGGTAGTCTAAATTTACGACCTTTCATTTGTTTTAATTTTCAATAAAACAAGGTACAAAGGAAAACTGGTTGAGATTTTGGATTCTACTTGTTGTTATGTATCCCAACCCCCTCCCGGAGGTTCTCCCACGTCACAGCGAGTAACTAATTAGTCTTGTTAATTAATCTAGCATAATTTGTTGACGTTTGTTTCGGCAACTGATTCAAAACTTATCTCACTAAATCACAATGTATAGGCTTGTATACATCGTGGTTTGAACACGGCCAGTGATTTGTATAACTTTTTTTCGGTCGAATGAATAAATGAACAAAAAAAACTGACTGGGAATGTTTGAACCCTTTTCGATAAAAGAAATGATATTCGAGCACGAGTCCGGTCAATTTGGAATCGAATCTCACATAGCTCCGCCCGCTTCGTGCGGCATGCGAGTCTGTTTAAAATAAGTACAAAGACTGCCCACGCGTTGTATTGAATCTATTAGAGGGATGGGGTGTTTTTTCATATCTTTTTTTTTAGTTGAAAGCGGCAATTACTGCTTGATTCTGTTGAGCCCAGTATCGCCCGACTGGTTTCCAACAGAAGGCCGTGCTGTTGCGCTCCTCGACACAAATCGATAGAGTTTACAATGTCCACCTTTTTTTTTCTTTCTTTTTTTACGTGAAACGCCGAGCAGTAGCACTTCCTCCGAATTTCCCCGCCCGATATCGCAGCCTTCTCATAAGAGCCCTGTCTTTAATAGGACACGCCTATTGAAATTGGCAGCACTCAAAACACGGCATCGTGTGTCTGGTGAGAAAGGCAGAAGGGGGAGGGGAGAGGAAGGGAAAGAGGGGGGAGGGGAGGGGGAGAGATCGCGGGGAAGCCACCCTCAATATTTTTGTCAAAACATGCCAATCACAAATAAAAAAAAATAAAAAAAACCAGCGCCGCGTGTTTCGTCACAGCGCTCCGTCACCCCATCCCCCACCATCCACATCCCCCACCCAACCCCCCTCCCATCCCCAACGCAGACATGAATCATATTAACTGTCGTTATAGTTCATTACTGGACAGCAATAAGTATTGCGTTATCGGCGGCACTGGTCGTGGAGCCCCGATAACCCGCAGGCCTCCAGAATGCCTGATATTGGTATCGTGACTGCACATTATACACTCTGCGCCATTGTGTCGTGCGCACAATGCGTTCGACGTGGCCACCATTAGGAGACCGGCGCAACATTTTTTCTCAGCGCGCAGAGCCGCAACATCGTTCGAGCGGCCGACACGATTCGCAGATGGCATTCACATTCTTCCCCAGTGTGTAAGAAAAAAAGGCGGGGGGGGGCGGTTGAAAACGAACGAGAGGAAAGGAAGGCCGCTTCAGCCGCTGCAAGAAATCAACGATAACAAAAATCACTTTCTATAGCCGTGATTTGGCGCAAAACCACGAGGCATACCAAAATACAAATAAAAAAATGAGAATAAAATCTTGCCCAAGTGGGCAACTGTTGACTTTTAAGGATATCTTATAGATAGGTCTATAACATGATGTTTGCGTCCAGGAGAATGTAATTCAATGAGGTTTTGCTCGGCATCGGGCAAGTCACTGAGAACACAGTGTTGATCGCGTTGAGCAGGGCAAACACTCATTGAATTACATTCTCCTCAACGCAAACATCATGTTATATCTATGATGCAACGCGGTACTAGCTGCTATACAATAATATTCGAATCCACCGCACGACCTCGACCAGCTCGGTGGTCCAGTGGTTAAGACGTCCGTACTAGAAAGCAGGAGTCGCGGGTTTGAATCCCGCCCGAGCTACCTGAACTAATTTATCAGGTATCGGGTAAAGCACTCATCAGCATTCAGTGTTTATCACGTCGAGCAAGGGCAAAACCTCATTGAAGAATACCCTACCGAATACGAGTCCAAACCTAAGATTCGGCCAATCTTACACAGGGACTAAAAGACTAGCCATTTGTGCCGATGTTAAATGGCCAGTGTTGCGCATAACTCAATCAGTCAAGATCGATATAGGTGCCCAGCAGGTTTGGACGCTGGTTTTACAATTCTCTGAAGACGAAGAAGCGATTTATAGGGAAGGATTTAATCGGCCATAAGGGTAAAAAAGGCTGTAGTGTATACTCCTCATTCCCTGGTCGGCTGATAGATACCAACCAGTCCACAACCAAAAGATGTATCTTTGATTTCAGCGACTCGTTCGTGCACGGGGAATGGTTTTGGTAAAGCATGAAAGTTTGTATTGCATTCAACGCCAATCGCACGTGGTGTCAGTTTCGGAGACGGTTGCTTTCGTTCGGACACAGCACGGTGTCCCAACACCCTGCGGATGCACGGGGGTTTTGTTCTCCGTAAGCAAATCTGAACGTGACACCGTCGGGCGTTGTAAAAAAAAAAAAAAAACCTCAAATGATAGGCCCCTAATAAAGTGAACTCAGACAGTTGTCCTTGGCGATTCTCAATGCCGGTCTAACCGACCATGGCAATGAGCCAGATGAATGGTAACATTATTCACAACGATGGCCTTCGTCTCCCCACCCTCAAATGCACCGAAGGCATATGCAAATATAGCCTCTCTAAACGGGTGGTATCAATACTGACAATGATTAGAGGCCAAGGCGAGGAGAGAGAACGAAACGGTGAACAGGTCGACTAACTGATAATCAATCAAGTTTATAGGAGGTTTGCAGTGACACCATGTATTGTCGTCTTTGAAGAGAAGGGGGCTCTGAAAAGAGCCGGTAACTCAGCATTTCTCTAAATAGATGATTACACGTAGTGTCATCGCACACCTCCAACTTGGTATTTTTTTTTCACCGAGCAAACCTTCTGCAGTAATTCATTGCATTCACGAAATCGACGCTACACTGACGGCAAGCCAGGCCGTTCAACACGTGCCGACACGCCGGGCAGACCGTCCACGGCTGGGCTGGAAGTCCGTGCGATACGTGGGACCGATTCTCGGTTTCGGTTTTTTATCTCCGGCGATGGGCGAAACGTTCGTGTCGCTCCGGGGGGAAGTTCTGAGCGACAGGAATCGGTTTTGCCCGCTGGATGGCTCCGCTCGATTCTCGGAGTCGGACGCCGCCGGGAGCTGAGAGGTGTGACCGCGACACATTGCGCGGTCCCTGTACACGGATAATCCACACAGGCTTGAAACAGGCAATACCAAATAATACGACTGTGCAAGCGGGCAACGGCCGAGATGTGCTGCATTATCAGGCCGAGACAAAAGCACGAGGACCCCTTTCACGATGTCCAACGCGCGGGCTAGATGGGATTCTATGGCCGGAGTTGCTGTGTGTCGCAACGGCACACCCTATGTACGGTCGTCGAGTAGCAGACTAGAATCTTAGTAACACCAATCGGTCTGATTGAGCCTCTTAGACATTGATCATACCACCGCTATCGTCCAATACATATAAGAGGTTTTCAACAATCCGATCTCTAAATATAGGTTCAAATAATTATAAACTGTTGGAACCACTTGGTGCACCAATTGTGGTGACGTATTCACCATGTACTGGACACGCTCCTCTATGCACTGAGAACGTCTGAATCCAAAAAAGTATCGGTCAAACTTTGACCCATTGACGTATAAACTTGGTCTTTTGCGCCAAGCCTATAGGCCTATTCAGAAAGGCGTCAGGTGCATTGCAGAAGGAAATCAAGACAAAAGAATGTCACTGGGGTCAACCATACTCATTACCATTTTTCATTTTGGGCGCACTTCAATCCTATACACAATCCGTGTTCACATATGTGACCCGGCACAGCATAATGGGGAATAGCCCCACTTTTGAGATTTTGAGGTTTTCTAATGATGTGAAGGAGTATACCATTAGCTTTCAAATGATATCAAAATATTATAATATCCTCTAAAACTTAAATTTTCCGAAAATACAAACAAAAGATAATTGATTTGTAATCGAATTGTGAAGATACTTTAACTTCAGGCGTTGTTTACTTAAAAAGTGTTTTGGTGGGATATATTCCTCATGTCGTTGTGCCGGGTCACATATTACGTCATGCTGATGTAAACAACTAATTGTAAAAAAGACCATAAAACGGACAAGCCGGAATTTGTTCCCAATCCCAGCACATGTGGGGGCATAAAGGGATCTTAGCATCGGAACGCACTCATGCCCTTCTACTGGGCACCCGACGAAGATATAGGACCAACGTGTTCTGACGTGAACAACCGCCATCTGAGAATTCGAATGCCTTTGAACCATTGGTTGTATACCAAAGAGCAAGTAAATGGATGCACACACGCATGAGCAACAGCAAAAAAAAGAAACGCGGAGTTCTCTAATAACCACCCACGTAATACGACTGTATATAGACGGGGGTATTCTTCTGTGGTCTAACAACCCGCGCCTTATCGAAACGGCCCAGACAGTCAGAACCGTAGGGCTAGTCAGAGTTCACCACCGTGCACTTCAACGGGTGGGTCAGGCGTACGGGCCGCTGGAAAAGCGACCGACCGATCGACCGACCGACCCGTCCCGACTGGGATCATGGTTTGGGAAGGGGGGGGAACCACGCAAAAACAGTGTTGATTGGGAACAACGTCAACTTGTGTTTCTGCTGTTCTTTTAGAAGTCCTCTCCCACTCACCCCCTACCTTCGCTCTCTCTCTTCCTCTCCTCCTCATCCTTCTTCCTCTCTGTCTCTATCGCTGTCTCTCCCCGTTTCTGTCTCTTTGTCTCTGTTTCTGTCTCTCTCCCTCTCGCTCTCCCTCTCTCCCTCCCTCCCTCGCCCTGTCTCCATCCGCTTTCTCCCCTCCCTCCCTCTCTCTCCCTCCTTGTCGTGTTCCTGTTCCTGTCCCTGTCACCGTCCTCGTCCCTCTCCCTCTCCCTCTCGCTCTCCCTCTCCCTCTCCCTCTCCCTCTCCCTCTCCCTCTCCCTCTCCCTCTCCCTCTCCCTCTCCCTCTCCCTCTCGCTCTCCCTCTCCCTCTCCCTCTCCCTCTCCTCCTCCTCTCCCTCTCTCTCTCTCTCAGTCTCTCCGCCTTTCTCTCTCACATGTCTTTCACTTATTTTGTCGGTTGACCGAGGCCATTATGACTTCCTCCGGGTGGTATGACGAAGCTGCGGATCTGCAGCGCCGGCGGTCCGGCTGGTAAACTGGCACCCCAGTCAGCTAATCAGGAGCACACACGGATCTCAAGGAGCTCTTCCATTCCTTTTCAAAGGGACTCCTCTCTCTCTCTCACTCTCTCACTCTCTCTCTCTCTCTCTCTCTCGCACACACACTGGACTCCAACCCGAGCTAACTAACCCCTCACGCCGAACGTAACCCCAGCCACCAAAAAAAACAAAAGAGGAGAAACTTTTCTTCAAAGCTGGCAGGAAACTTTGACTTTGACCCCCCCAAAAGGGCAAATCGGTGAGGGTTGTCTGATCGGGGTAAAAAAAAAAAATCAAAACAAAATCGCCGGCCTGCGTTCGAGGGGGAATCCTACAGCGGAGAAAGCGGCGTGTTCGTCTGCGTGGAGTTAGAGACGAGGCTGTCCCTTTAGTTGGGAGCGGAGGGGGACCTTGAAGACAAACTCTTGGCGCACCGAGCGGTTAATGTCGAGCAGTCAGCGAGCAAGAAATCAGTGTCACGGCCAAGGCCGATGGAAAGTCTACGCGCTTCGTGACAATTCACATCAATAAATAGGTCAGGGACGTCCTTGGCCTATTGCAGGGTGTGTGTGTGGGTTTTTTTCTTCTTCTTCTTCTCTTGTCTGTGATCATTTCAAGTGGGGAAAATTAAACAAAAAAGGAACTAACCTTTAAACTCTAAGTTACAAGAGTCTTAAACGCCGACTTCTGCGCCCCACGACGAAGCCATATTGCGGTTCGGGCAGTCGGGGTTGGTATCAAGCTATTTTTAAGGGGGTATGGGTTGGCTGATTTCTCTTTAGTCACGAGAGCGGAGGAACTCGGGACTTATGTGGCACGTTGGATCCAGCCACAAGAAGAAGAGAAAAAAGAGAAGGGGGGAGAGGGGATGAGGAGCCGGGCTGGTTGGTATACCGGGCACGGTCGGGGGAGGGAGGAGGTGGGGGGAGAGGGAGCGACGGCTGCTTGCGTGCGTGGCCTAGCGGGTCCTTCCCGGCAGGCCGGCCGGGCACTAGCGGCGGCCGGGCCGGGGGACCGGCCGACCGGCGCCTCCGTGTCCCGCACCCCTAGCCCGTCATCGCTCGCCCCAGACGTCCAGCTCAAATTCTAAAAACAGTGCCCAGCCCCCCTCCCCATTTCGTCTGATGCGATGCAAGCCACTGACGTGATTTCTCCTTTCCCCATTATTATATTGTGGGAGGCTTTTTTTCCCCTCCTCCTCAAGACCTCCCCCTCTTCCTCCTCCTCCTCCTCCTCCTCCTCCTCCTCTCCCACCCTCCTTCCTTCATCTCCGAAACCCCTGGCGCTCACGACGAACCCCTGACCCGAGTTCAAACCGAACGGAGCCCCGTGCAATGTGACCGAGTGGCAACGCGAGTTCACCGCCAACTGGGAATCCCAAGGTTAGAACAACGGCGACCCGCGTGGGACACGGGTGCTGGCTGGAGTCACCAGAAAAAAAAGGGGGGAGGCAAACGAAACTAACGGAAAAGAAACGAGAAGAGAATTCCCTCGCCAATTAAGGAAGACGCAGCTAACTTGACGATCGTGTGCTGGGAACTACCAGGGGAATGACAAAGGTATATCCAAGAAGAGGGCTCGCTATCCATTCGCACTGTACTACACAATGCCGGGCAAATTAAACGAAGACATTTTGACCAACGCATAGGCCACATTACAAACTCATAAGTTATCGCTGGCCAATGCAAGCCCTACTCTAGGGCTAGCGTGTACGTCCAAACCAATCAGCTACATTTGCGACGGGACTCGACCATGTGTTGGGCCAACGATTTGGTCCAAACACATCATTACCCACAATGCCATTGTGCAGTCACGAGCCGTTAGAATGCATCTTGGTACCAACTGGGTAAAAAAATAATTAAGAATCAATGTATACAGTAAGAAATGTAAGGGTGCGAGGTAAATCATTTTTTTTTTTTTTTTCAAACGTGTAAGATTTTTTTTATCAGAACAAAACGAAAGCTGGTTATTTGGAAACACATGCTGGAAACTACGTTTAAACCATAGCGTTTTACGCAGTGGCTCTTGTTACGGCAGTCGTCCGTGTGGTTCCCTGACTTCACAGTATTTGTCAGGATGTTTAGCTCTTGGAACCAGACTATCATCTAATAGACTAGTTCAACCAGCCTGCAATGCTGACGAAATACAATCAAGTCAGGGAACCACACGGACGACTGCCGTAACAACAGCCACAGCGTAACTTTTATGTAGCAGGGTGATTCTTGCTGATCGTAACTATATATAGTGGTCTGGGCGCAGTTTTCGGAAGGTGCTCAGAGCAAAGAGACTACGGTACTGCTGAGCATAATTATTTCCAGCTTATGAAATTTGTAGGCTTATCATTCGTCGCTGAATTAAGTCATCTCTCTTGAGATGGAGTGCATGTAGCTCTGAAGAGAGCTTCACGTTTGGGCCGGTGGGCACTCTGCCCGTCTTCAGAAATCCCCGAAGAAATACCGAAGAAATGACTAGTTTGGATCATAGATCTCTGTAAATAAACTCGAGTGCGCACTCATCGCATGACGCGTTCCGACAAGGGGACTGCGACACCATTACCAAATGTATGGATCTGTGTGGGGCAAACTAATCCCATTTTTTACAAAAGAAAGTAGGACATTAAAATTCGCCAATCCCTTGGGGTACTGATGGCCTTTCCTTTCATTACTAAAAAAAAACATTTCTAAAACATTTTAGTTTCCGCATTCACAACCTTTCGGCTATACCTTTCCCCATTCGTATTACGCGTGATTGCTACTGACATCCGGGCACTTCGAGCTGAAGTTGCCCTCTTTGGTAATGGCAGATGCGCGTCCATGTCGGCACACGTTCGTACCGCGCGTTGATAGGGCAGTGCGCACTCTAGTTTATTTATAGAGCTCTATGGTTTGGATAGACTGATGAAAGCCGTTTACAGCCCTCTGCACGTTCAGATCGGAGCCGTTTGTGAAGCTATTGAACCGGGTAATGATCTACCAATACAAAATGATTCTAGTGATGATGAATCCGAGTTCGGCTGGCTTCTTAAAACATTGGTTATGCTTTCGCTGTAAGAATGGAAAGTGAAGTTCCAAGGGAAACATTTTGAAGAGCGTTTTGTAAACAGACTCTCCAAATATCAACCTCCCCTCGCCGACCGAGGCACTCTCTGAAAGAGAAGTTCAAATTTCGATCAAAGTACAAATCTAATGGAATAACGTAAACTTTACCTATACTTCTTCGTCAGTTGTCTTTAAAGAAAATAATCTAACGTCGCCACGATGTGCCACACGAGATTTCATTACCCGTTTCGCCCCGCACTCCACACGTTAGGGTCTTACTCGGTTTATAATTACGGCTATTGAGATAGAGGTTTGCGATGACACCATGGAAATCATCTCTTATGAGGAGTATGGCTTGAGTCTTGAGCGAAAAATGCAAACTTTCAAAGGCAGAAATGCAAATTTCAAAGGCGAAAATGCAAATTTCAAAAGTAACAATGAAAATTTCAAAGGTAACAATGCAAATTTCAAATGTAAAAATTCAAATTTCAAATGTAAAATTTCAAATTTCAAAGGCAGAAATGCAAATTTCAAAGGCAGAAATGCAAATTTCAATGGCGAAAATGCAAATCTCAAAAGTATCAATGCAAATTTCAAAGGTAACAATGCAAATTTCAAATTCAAAAATTCAAATTTCAAAGGTAGAAAACACATTTCAAAGGCAGAAATACACATTTCAAAGGCAGAAATACACATTTCAAAGGCAAAAATGCAAATTTCAAAGGCAGAAATGCACATTTCAAAGGCAGAAATGTAAATTTCAAAGGCAGAAATGCAAATTTCAAAGGCAGAAATACACATTTCAAAGGCAGAAATGCAAATTTCAAATGCAGAAATGCAAATTTCAAAGGCAGAAATGCAAATTTCAATGGCGAAAATGCAAATCTCAAAAGTATCAATGCAAATTTGAAAGGTAACAATGCAAATTTCAAAGGTATCAATGCAAATTTCAAAGGTAACAATGCAAATTTCAAAGGTAACAATGCAAATTTCAAATTCAAAAAATCAAATTTCAAAGGTAGAAATACACATTTCAAAGGCAGAAATACACATTTCAAAGGCAGAAATACACATTTCAAAGGCAAAAATGCAAATTTCAAAGGCAGAAATGTAAATTTCAAAGGCAGAAATGCAAATTTCAAAGGCAGAAATGCAAATTTCAAAGCCAGAAATACACATTTCAAAGGCAGACAGCATTTTCTGGGAAAGGCCCGCCTTCGAGGATGGAAACATTTTTGCGATCAATATCGTTGTCAGCAGGTCAGCCGGGGCAACGAGGTCATGAGAGAGAAAACACAAACTCCTCACTTTCAAATGCTGTCCCATGTTATGTTATTGTGGCGCAGCCTCGACTGTATTTTGTGACCCGGCACAACGCCATGAGGAATATCCCACCAAAACTTGTTTTAAGTAAACAACGCCTGGAGTTAAAGTATCTTCACAATTCGATTACAAATTAATTTTCTTTTGTTTGTATTTTCGGAAAATTTAAGTATTAGAGGATATTATATTTTGATATCATTTGAAAGCTAATTGTATACTCTTTCACATCATTAGAAAACCTCAAAATCTCAAAAGTGGGGTTATTCCTCATTATGCTGTGCCGGGTCACAGTTTAACTTCTGAGCCAGGAAACTACGACACGCACCTCATATATCCCAAGGAATTATCATGGCAAGTATGCAAGGGGGAGGGGGTAGGACGAGTGAGTGGAGAGCCCCCCCCCTCCCCCGTTATATTACCGAGTCGAGTGGACGGTAATCAACCCGAACCTCCTTTTAGCATGCGCCCTTTGCCGGTGACGTCACGAGCCCCCCATCTTTCTTTCTTTGTCTGCCTGCGATCAGGAGAGGGAGGGATGATACGGCATTGTTTTTTATGATTTTCTTTTTTACCTTTACCGGAGATGTAAGGCGACTGTCACGCGAAATCTCCAGCTTGTCAGGGGGAGTGGGAGAGGAGGAGAGAGAGCGAGAGGGAAGAACGAGGAGGGAAATCTGCTGGACGTGACCGTAGAGGGATTGATGGAATTTGACGGTCGGGCAACGTGAACGCGCCTTTTTCCTTTTCCCTTTTTTTGTTAGAGGAGTGACCGTTCCCCCCGGTCCCGCTCGGCATTCGGGGCGAATTCGCCCATTGTTAAACACGTACCGAAGAGGGTGTACGTGGAGGGGGCGAAGCGCGCGTCATTTGGCGGCTACCGTTACGCTCGGAAAGTGGCGTGGCGTGAGGGCGGGCGAGCGGGCGGGAAGAGGAGGAGGAGGAGGAGGAGGAGGAGGGGGGGGGGGCTGAAGGGGGTGGCACAGTATCGCTGTTCACCGGCGCCAATTGGACTGGTCGGAACAAAACCCACCAACATGACTGCCTGCGACGCGCTACAGTCGTGATTTCGGATAATGTGAGGGCCACCACGTGGAGGTGCTTACACCGCGCGTCGGGTTGCCCAGCTCGTGATTCGCTACAAAACGATCGGCAGCGGAGTGTGTGGCTTCTGATAGTCCAGTGTCGCAATCGTCACGAATCTCTGCTTTTGTCTTCGACTCTCTGCGTCTCCGTTCGACCGGATTTCCCTCCCCCTCTCTCTCTCTCTCTTCCTCCCTCTCCCCCTTTCTCCCCCTCTCTCCCCCTCTCTCTCTCTCGGTCTTCTCTATCTCGCCATCCCCTCTCTCTCGACATCTCTATCCTCTCTCTTCCCCTCTCTCTTCCCCTCTCTCTTCCCCTCTCTCTTCCCCTCTCTCTTCCCCTCTCTCTTCCCCCTCTCTCCCGCCTCTCTCTCTACCTCTCTCCCTCTCTCTCGTTCTTCTCTATCTCGACCTCTCCTCTCTCTCCCCCTCCTTCTCCACATCTCTATCCTCTCTCTTCCGCCTCTCTCTCTACCCGCTCCTCTCTCTCTCCCTCTCTCTCTCTCCCTCCCTCCTCTCTCTCTCTCTCGATCTCTCTCTATCGCTATCTCTACCTCTCTCCCAACCCTCCCCTCTCTCTCTACCCGCCTCTCTCTCTCCCTCTCTCTCTCTCTCTCTCTCTCTCCCTCTCTCTCTCTCCCTCCCTCCCCCCTCTCTCTATCTCTATCTCTACCTCTCTCCCAACCGTTCCTCTCTCTCTATCTATCTCTCTTTCTCTCTATCTCTCTCTATCTATATCTCTACCTCTCTCCCAATCCCCCCCTCTCTCTCTCTATCTACCCCCCCCCCCTTCTCTCTCTCTCTCTCTCCTTCTCTCTCTCTCTCTCTATCTCTACCTCTCTCCCAACCCTCTCTGTCTCTTTCTTTTTGGGTGGTTTTTGTTTTCGAAAGTGTGCTCAGTTAATGAAGGTCGACACGCAGCGATCACGTCACGGTGGCAGTGACTGATACCCAACACAGCAGGCATTCGGCAAAGCGACACGTTCGGCGGACGCCATTTTTTCAAAGGGCTTCACTTCATGGCTGGTAACTTCAAAGACCCCTGTAACGGCACGATCTATCCTAACGCTGCAAGGTTTCTATTTCGCTTCAATTCCATAAGCTGGTAATACTACTTATAGTTCCAAGAATTTTATACTGGACACGCAAGCTTAAATTCTTTCTTGAGAAGTACGGAATTGTATAGGCCTACCTTTTAAAATCGGTCTCTTTATCAATACTTTCAACGATCGATTTATCTGCCCTGCCCTGTCATGCCCTACTCTGCCCTGCTTCCCCTGCTCTGCCCTGCCCTGTCATGCCCTTCCATGCCCTGCCCTCGGTCCTGCCTTGCCCTGCCCTGCCATGCCCTTCCATGCCCTGCCCTGTCCTGTCCTGCCATATCATTCCCTGCCCTTTCCTGCCCTGCCCTATCCAATCCTGCCCTACCCTGCCCTGCCCTGCCCTGTCCTGCCCTGCCCTGCCCTGCCCTGTCCTGCCCTGCCCTGCCCTGTCCTGCCCTGCCCTGCCCTGTCATGTCCTGCCTTATCATTCCCTGCCCTTTCCTGCCCTGTCCTATCCTATCCTGCATGCCCTGCCCTGCCCTGCCCTGCCCTGCCCTGCCCTGCCCTGCCCTGCCCTGCCCTGCCCTGCCCTGTCCTGTCCTGCCCTGCCCTACCCTGCCCTGCCCTACCCTGCCCTGCCCTGCCTTGCCCTGCCCTGTCCTGCACTGCCCTGCCCCGCCCTGCCCTGCTCTGCCATGCCCTGCCCTGCCCCGCCCTGCCCGGCCCGGCCCTGCCCTGTCATGCCATGCCCTGCTCTGCTCTGCCCTGCCCTGCCCTGCCCTATCCTATCCTGCCCTGCCTTGCCTTGCCCTGCCCTGCCCTGCCCTATCCTATCCTGCCCTGCCCTGCCTTGCCCTGCCCTGCCCTGCCATGACCTGTGCCCTGCCCTGCCCTATCATGCCCTGTCCTGCCCTGCCCTGCCCTGCCCTGCCCTAACCTATCCTGCCCTGCCCTGCCCTGCCCTGTCCTGCCCTGCCCTGCCCTGCCTTGCCCTGCCCTGCCCTGCCCTGCCCTGTCTTGCCCTGGCCCGCCCTGCCCTGCCCTGTCCTGCCCTGCCCTGCCCTGCCCCGCCCTTCCCGGCCCTGCTCTGCCCCGCCCGCTCCGCCCTGCCCTTCCGGCTGCCCTGCCCTATCATGCCTTGCCCTGCCCTGTCCTGCCCTGCCCTGCCCTGCCCTGCCCTGCCCTGCCCTGCCCTGCCCTGCCCTGCCCTGCCCTGTCCTGCCCCGCCCCGCCCTGCCCTGCCCTGCCCTGCCCTGCCCTGCCCTGCCCTGCCCTGCCCTGCCCTGCCCTGCCCTGCCCTGCCCTGCCCTGCCCTGCCCTGCCCTGCCCTGCCCCGCCCTGCCCTTCCCTGCCCTGCCCTGCCCTATCATGCCATGCCATGCCATGCCATGCCATGCCATGCCATGCCCTGCCCTGCCCTGCCCTGCCCTGCCCTGCCCTGCCCTCCCCTGCCCTGCCCTCCCCTGTCCTGCCCTTCCCTGCCCTGCCCTACCCTGCCCTGCCCTGCCCTGCCCTATCATGCCATGCCATGCCCTGTCCTGCCCTGCCCTGCCCTGTCCTGCCATATCATTCCCTGCCCTTTCCTGCCCTGCCCTGCCCTGTTCATTCCACTAAGCACACGCATCACTGCTCCTCCCTTTCCCCTCTTTATCTGGACGGCCCCTCTTTATCTGCATATCTCCCAAAACACGTAGTATAGAAAAACAAATTTCACCCAAGCAATAATTCTCCTCACAATA
Source organism: Luidia sarsii (assembly GCA_949987565.1). Lineage (NCBI taxonomy): Eukaryota > Metazoa > Echinodermata > Asteroidea > Paxillosida > Luidiidae > Luidia > Luidia sarsii. The sequence goes on along the minus strand of OX465105.1, from coordinate 22,257,273 downwards.
AATTTCGCAATTGCCATCTCTCGTCCGTCCCCGACGGGACGAGATTGTTTCCCATGGAGGGAGTCTTAGGTGCACGGGGCAGCTCGGTGTGTGTCCTAATGACAAACCAGTCAACGGCGAACAATGCAAATGGCGAATTGGGTTTTGTGCCCGGCCAGACGAGAGCGCCAAACATTGCGCCAAAATCAGTGGGCTGTCAAATAACAATTTCCAGTCGTGACACTACCAACCATTAACCGTCATCACGAACCATCACAACTGACAACAATTTCGACTTTAATTTTGTTTTCATCACGGGTCCTTGATTTATTTTGTTGTTTTTATGTTTTATTATTCCATTAATTCCCCCCCCCCCTCACAAATGTTTCATCTCTTGTACCATTAAAAACAACCACCGGGAAACTTCCACTCGGTTTGGGTTTTTTTTTTCTCATAGACAAGGGTCTGAATGATCGCTGAGATTTCTGCTGAGAAAGACAGCGATTGGCCAAATAACAGACCCGGATGGAATCTCTCGCAAACACAGAATCAGATTTGAATTTTGTTTTTATCTGCGACCAAAAAAAAAATCATGAAAGTACTCATATAATACGCAAACATTTTGCAAACTCCTTAGGGCCTATTGACTAAAAACAAGACCAAAATGCAAAAATCTGAATTTAGGAGGGCCTGACGTTTCGATCCTAGCAGGACCTTTCTCTTGATCCTAGCAGGACCTTTCTCAAAGGCCTCTGCCTCGGAGAAAGGTCCTGCTAGGATCGAAACGTCCGGCCCTCCTAATTTTGGACAAAAGATGTCTTCATAGAGGGTATTGGAGGGAGGTTGTAAGCAAAACCATGCACTGGGCTGAGTAGAGCCACCATGCGATGCGTATCGTGTGAATGGTAAAGTAAATTATGACTGTGCTTCGACCAATTATTGTCGTAATTATAGTGAATTATTTTCGTGACTGCATTCTCATTTAGACCTCGTGTCCCAGACAAATTATGTTGGTCTCTGTAATTGGGTAGACCGGCTGGTCTGGCTTACTAGACCCTCATCTTGTCTAGCCGTGACAATTACTTGACTACAAAGGCCGATGTGTTTAAAATGCCCCCAAAATAAATAAATAAATAAATAAATGAATACAAACAAACAAAAATAAGTAAATAAATTAAACATAATAATAATAACCAATAAGAGACAAAAAATAAATGAACTAAATCAAAAATATATCAGTGTTCCCAGTTTCAATCAAATGAAATCTCATTTCGGGGGATTTTAGTTTAATTTACCATGAATCTATTAAGAGCGTTGATCGGCACAGCCGTCCAGTCACAAAGACGGTATACCACTGAAACTAACGTAGGCCTACTGGTACGGAATTTACGGATTACGGCGGATTACGGCCGAAGACGTGGCATCACTCGCTCGGAAAATGACGATAACTGCCGAGTCTGTCAATTAAACCCGCGTCAGAATAACCGTAGAATAGCGGGCCGCCCCCTTCCCTCGCATAATTAACCAATTACGGCTCTGTCTGTTGAGGGGGGGTGGTGGTATTGGAGGGCGGGTCATCTCGCGCATGCGCACTCCGTTCCCTGGCAACCGAAGTGGCGGCCATTGTCCAAAGCCCAGATATAGAGGCTGGGGCGGCGTGGACGGCCGATAATTTGGTCCTCAGCGTCCGGTGAGGGTGGGGGGTGGCCATCTCTCATTACCATTTGGATCAGGGTCAGGGCCACGGTTTTTTTTAGTTGTTGCTAGTCATCTGGCGGCTGCCCAGATAGCCGGGTTCGCGTCCGCCAGAATACCGCCTGGTTGTTGTTTTTTTCTCGGCTTTCGCTCGCTAACTTCGCGGCAAACAGCCTCGAAATGGTGACCAAGGCCCAACGGAATGATTACTCTTTACCCAGCACAGGCGGCGCTAAGGAAACAAAAACCCAGGGCCCCTCAAATGTACCCACCCCCTTTCCTCCTTAAAGCACGGCTGGGATAAAGGTCGTTATCGATATTTGATGAAAAGACAGCCTTGTTCCAATGTGGAAGCTCCCTAGTGCGACAGCGCCAATTTACCCGGGTTGTCACAGATATAGATTTATACATCAAGGCCTGCACCGGTGAGGACGTGATTCAGTCAGGGCTGGCCCAACCCGACTTGTAGTTAGCGCCGTTTATCTCAATGCTGTGCCACATCGCCGTATTCGGAGAAATGAACCCACCGTATCGACGGCAGGTCGTGCGGGATTGGAAGCCGCTAATGCATTGATGATACGTTTCTAAAGGCCGCCGCACACTAGCGCTATCTGCTGAGCAAAAAGTCTCCCGTGGCCGTGAGCTCAGCACGTACCGTAGCTCACCGTGTGCGCTGAACTTTTGGTGAGATTTCTGCCTCAAGAGGCCGTGAGAACAATATCTATCCTGTTTGATTTTGGCAACCACGTGAATAGGGCGTGTGATTTCATTGGCCAGTTGCTATGTTTTTTTTGCTCAGCACGTAGCTCAAGTTGCCGCACACGATGAGTTTTTATCCACGAGAGGCGAAAACAATCAAACAGGATACTGGTCTCACGGCCTCTTGAGGCAGAAATCTCGCTGAAAGTTCAGCGCACACGAGAACTACGTGCTGAGCTAACGACCTCGAGAAAAAATTTTGCTCAGCAGATAGCTCTCGTGTGCGGCGGCCTTTAAGACAAGCGTTGCCAAATGCGTCTTGAAGCGAACATCTCACTCAGTAATGTTTGTGAATACATTCTACAATAGCGATTGTTTGTTCGTCCGTTCGTTCGATCGATCGGTCATTCATTCAAGGCTACCTTGCCATAAATTCACAATTGAATTGCATAGCCGCTATAGATACAGCCTATAGTACTTCAAGGGGAAAAAAATACACAATACGCGAATCAACTTAAGAAGAGGTTAGAGTCTACACATTATCAACAATGGAGGCACATTCAAAAGACAAGTTCTAGTGAGCAAATGCCAAACAGCGTGAGGGAGAAATCAGATTACGTCGAAAAGAGCAAGCATAAACAAGATTAACTGCCAGAAAATGTGAAGAAAATGAGGTGTCTCAAAATGTAGGACAGCGTTAAGGCTGAAAGAGTATGTAGGCCTAAGGATGTGGTGACGCGAGGGATGGGGTGAACGGGAAATGTGATCTGTGAGCTGAGGGTCAGACAGCTTGGGTCATGTGATGAAGAAGGGAAAAAGGTGGCTTTGGCAAGATGGAGGGAAGAAGAACAGAGGAAGGGTCGTCTGCATGCCGTCCTTGGAAAAGTGGCTGTATTACAGATCTGCTCGGAAGAAACCTATACCGACAGCCAATGGTGGCGTGATATGTCCGCCTATACGTCAAGGGGAGAGGGAGTGGGAGAGGGAGAGAGAGAGAGAGAGAGGAAGATAGATGAGAGCGGAGAAAGAGACTTGAGGGAGAGGGAGATGAGAGATGGAGAGAGAGAGAGGGAGGGGGAGGAGAGATACAGAGTGGAAGAGATGGAGAGAGAGGAGAGAGACATACAGACAGACAGACAGACAGACAATCATACAGGGGAGAGATGGGAAGAGAGAGGAGCGAGGAGAGAGAGGGAGAGAGAGGGGGAGATGGAGAGAGGAGAGAGACATACATACAGACAGACAGACAATCATACAGGGGAGAGAGGGGAAGAGAGAGGAGCGAGGAGAGAGAGGGAGAAGGTGAGAGAGGGGAGATGGAGAGAGAGAGGGGGGAGGAGAGATACAGAGTGGAAGAGATGGAGAGAGGGGAGAGAGACATACATACAGACAGACAGACAGACAATCATACAAGGGAAGGGAGGGGAAGAGAGAGGAGCGAGGAGGGAGAGGGAGAGGGAGAGAGAGGGGAGATGGAGAGAGGGGAGAGAGAGGAGAGAGAGAGGAGAGAGACACAGTGGAAGAGATGGAGAGAAGGGAGAGAGAGAGGAGAGAGACATACAAACATACAGACAGACAGACAGGCATGGGAGAGAGGAGAGAGGGAGAGAGAGAGAGACCGGGTTATATTTTTTTGTAGAGAATGCTGTCTGGGGGTGTTCCTTCGCTGTCCATTTTCTTTCCAACATAGACGAGACGAACCACACGTAGGCCAGGGCTCAAAGCCTTTCCCCGCAGAGATCGTCAAAGAGGGTCCAGCCTACGGCAGTTAACTGCCGAAGTTGACAGTCGTTGCGGGTGTGGGGCGTCGTGGCCGCCCGACACTCAGTCCAGGAAGCCCACGCCCAGTCCGGTGACCTACGACCAATCGTGTCCGGTCGTCCGGACCCGTAAACGGGAGGACGCGACCTTCCCTTCTGCGGCGAAGAAAACACATGCATTTGAAGAAAAAAACCCGCTCCAGTCCCATTAATTGATTGTTATTTTAGGTAGCATGATCCAGATTCAGCGTTTTCTCCCCCGCCCCCACAGCCTCATCCTTTCCCCGCCTAAGTCTATAGCAGACCGCGCGGAAAAGAAGCCCTGATTTGTTTTCCCTTTGGTTTCCGGGACTAGATAACACGGACATAGTCCCCACCCGACCTTACTCCCCCCCCCCCCGCCACCTTCCAATCAGCGTGTTTGTCGCGCCATCTCCCACTCTCCTATCTCCCCTTCGCCCCCAGGCCCCAGACTGGGGAAGTCCAAGGCCGGGGGGATGGTGGGAGGTGGCGTAAGGCAGTGGTGCTGCTTCGCACGGTCGTCCACGGCCCTGTCTAAGGCCGACTTGCCGCTGGGTATTGTTTATGCACTACGCTCAGCCAAGGCCTTCTCGATTGCTTGCTCTCTCTCTCTCTCTTCTCTCCTTGCTCTATCCCTCTTTCTCTTTCTCTCTCTATCTCTCTCTCCTCCACATCCTGGGCCTCTGTAGTAGCGCCGTGCCGCTCACCCACCCCTCCTCCAAACCCCACGCCGACCTTGGCTCCTGTCCTTGTCCGGCCAAATTGCCGTGCCATTATCGCCGCCGAGCCGAGGGGGACCGAGCCCCGGAGATGACGGCGGCCGGCCCTGGCTTTCGCCTCGGCCACGGGGGAGGAGAGGGGGATGCCTGGGCGTGTCGCCATCTCCTCCCTCGCGTGCCGGTTTGTTGTTTCTGCGGCTCCCTCCGAAAAGAGAGAGAGAGTGAGGGAGAGGGGGAGAAAGAGCGAGAGAGAGACAGGGAGGCGTGGCGAGATGGGGCGTCCCTGGAGACCAGATGGGATAGGAGGGAGAGGGGGAGAAGGGGAGAGAGGAGGGGTGAGCGAGATTCGGGGCAGGAATAGGCGGGGGTTAGAGAGAGAAAGAGAGAGAGAGAGAGCGACGGCGACCCTCGCGTACACCAGACGGGGGCAAATTGCCTGCCAGCAATGCGGATTGCAAGGATCAAAGCGAATGTTTCAGTTTCAATTACTCGATGATTCGCCCGGATCAGTCGTCTGTCTGGATTTTGTCCTCCGTTTACAGCCGCATCTCTTCCGAGTCTGTGGAGCGCCAAGTATAGAAGCGTGCAAACACAGGGGGTGATAGGGAGGGGAAAGAGAGGGAGATATAGAGATGGAGAGATATAGGGAGAGACGGAGAGAGAGGGGGGGGAGAGAGAGAGGGGAGGGGATGGAGAGAGGGACGGAGAGAGAGAGAAAGAGGGAGAGGGAAATGGAGAGAGAGAGAGAGGGTAGAGGTGGGGTTGGATAGAGAGAGGAGTGGAGAGAGAGGGGTAGAGAGAGACAGATGGGTGGAGAGAGACAGAGACACACAGATATGAAAGAGAGAGGGAGGGGAGAGGGAAACAGACAGAGGGAGACAGAGACAGGGAAACAATGAGACTGAGAAACTCACTGAGAGGAAAGGTATACATAGATAGAGACAAATAGAGAGAGAGAAAGAGAGGGAGAGGTAGAGAGGGGCACAGAGACAGAGAGAGCAAGAGAGAGAGTGGGAGATAAGGTAGAGATATAAACAGACATACAGGGGAAGAGAGACAGATAGACGGACAGTAGGAGAGGGGTGGGGAGAGAGAGAGAAGGAGGCAGCGAAGGAAGAGGGAGAGAGAGAGGGGGGATGGGGGTGAGGAAGGGGCTTCCCCGGAATAATCGCCGGCTAATCCTAGCCCCGAGGCGTATCATGGCGTTTCATTACGAGAGAACAAACAGCAAAAATGACGGGAATGCTTCTTCCCCACCCCCGCCCCACCTCGGCCACCCCCCCATGTTTTATTGCCGCCCAATTCCAAAGCCTAGGCGCGCTGCAGACGCGACCTAATTGAATTGACTGGATTTGACGCCATCCCCGAGCGATCAGAGCAAGACGGAGGGGAGGAGAGGATGGTGGTGGTGGGGGGGAACGGGAGGCGGCCGGGACGGGACGAGGCGGGCGGGCGGACGGGCGGGCGGGCGGGCGGGCGGGGGTTGCGTGCCGAATCCACGGTATCAAGGTTAGCCACACACGCTCACCAATCCCTGGAGTCAACCGTCGATGTCCCCCCCCCTCCCCATCGGTTAAATAATAATAATAATAAAACACACACCCAAAGAGAAGAGAATGACAGTAGATGGCTCATCTTCCCCCAAGCAGCGTTACAAATTAATTGGTAGAGGGCCGGGCGACGTATCGGCCCCGTCCCCTTCCCAGCCTGCGATGGTCTAATTTATTCATTGGCTAAAAAAAAAAATAGAAAGAAAACGAAGAAGTCGAGGAAAGCGAGGACCTATCTTGCGGGATTCCTCCTATGAGCCCTTGGGTCCGGGTGGACCCGCATTGGGGATGGGAGACCGGGGAGGGGAATGGGAGATTGGGGTGGTGATGGGAGATTGGGGTGGGTATGGGGGTGGGGAAGGGAATGGGAGATTGGGGTGGGGAGGGGAGATTGGGGTGGGGATGGGGGATTGGGGTGGGGATGGGAGATTGGGGTGGGGATGGGAGACCGGGGAGGGGAGGGGAGATTGGGGTGGGGATGGGAGACCGGGGAGGGGATGGGAGATTGGGGTGGGGATGGGAGATTGGGGTGGGGATGGGAGATTGGGGTGGGGATGGGAGATTGGGGTGGTGATGGGAGATTGGGGTGGGGATGGGAGATTGGGGTGGGGATGGGAGATTGGGGTGGGGATGGGAGATTGGGGTGGGTATGGGGGATGGGGGATGGGGAAGGGAATGGGAGACCGGGGTGGGGATGGGAGATTGGGGTGGTGATGGGAGATTGGGGTGGTGATGGGAGATTGGGGTGGTGATGGGAGATTGGGATGGGTATGGGGGTGGGGAAGGGAATGGGAGATTGGGGTGGGGATGGGAGATTGGGGTGGGGAGGGGAGACTGGGGAGGGGATGGGGGATTGGGATGGGGATGGGAGATTGGGGTGGGGATGGGGGATTGGGGTGGGGATGGGGGATGGGGAAGGGGATGGGAGATTGGGGTGGGGATGGGAGATTGTGGTGAGGATGGGAGAATGGGGTGGGGGATGGGAGATTGGGGTGGGGGATGGGAGATTGGGGTGGGGATGGGAGATTGGGGTGGGGATGGGAGATTGGGGTGGGGGATGGGAGATTGGGGTGGGGGATGGGAGATTGGGGTGGGGGATGGGAGATTGGGATGGGTATGGGGGTGGGGAAGGGAATGGGAGATTGGGGTGGGGATGGGAGATTGGGGTGGGGAGGGGAGACTGGGGAGGGGATGGGGGATTGGGATGGGGATGGGAGATTGGGGTGGGGATGGGGGATTGGGGTGGGGATGGGGGATGGGGAAGGGGATGGGAGATTGGGGTGGGGATGGGAGATTGTGGTGAGGATGGGAGAATGGGGTGGGGGATGGGAGATTGGGGTGGGGGATGGGAGATTGGGGTGGGGATGGGAGATTGTGGTGAGGATGGGAGAATGGGGTGGGGGATGGGAGATTGGGGTGGGGGATGGGAGATTGGGGTGGGGGATGGGAGATTGGGGTGGGGATGGGAGATTGGGGTGGGGTGGGAGATTGGGGTGGGGGATGGGAGATTGGGGTGGGGATGGGAGATTGGGGTGGGGATGGGAGATTGGGGTGGGGATGGGAGATTGGGGTGGTGATGGGAGATTGGGGAAGGGGTTGGGAGACCGGAGAAGGGAGGGGAGATTGGGGTGGGGGTGGGAGATTGGGGTGGGGATGGGGGATTGGGGTGGGGATGGGAGATTGTGGTGAGGATGGGAGATTGGGGTGAGGATGGGAGATTGTGGTGAGGATGGGAGAATGGGGTGGGGGATGGGGATTGGGGAAGGGGTTGGGAGACCGGAGAAGGGAGGGGAGATTGGGGTGGGGGTGGGAGATTGGGGTGGGGATGGGGGATTGGGGTGGGGATGGGGGATTGGGGTGGGGGTGGGAGATTGGGGTGGGGATGGGGGATTGGGGTGGGGATGGAGGATTGGGGTGGGGGTGGGAGATTAGGGTGGGGATGGGGGATTGGGATGGGGATGGGGGATTGGGGTGGGGATGGGGGATTGGGGTGGGGGTGGGAGATTGGGGTGGGGATGGGGGATTAGGGTGGGGATGGGGAATCGGGGTGGGGTGGGAGATTGGGTTGGGGATGGGAGATTGGGGTGGGGATGGGGGATTGGGGTGGGGATGGGGGATTGGGGTGGGGATGGGGATTGGGGTGGGGATGGGGATTGGGATGGGGATGGGGGATTGGGTTGGGGATGCCGGATTCAAACGTCGGCGGAAGACGCTCAGCGGTCCTCGGCTGAAGGGCCTACCTAGAGTCACCCACGGCTTCCCCCTCTCCCTTCCCGCCTCCGCGCCCATCCACAATACTCGTAAAAAATCCATTCCTGGAACCTCAATTTGTTTTGTTTCATTTCGCTTCATCCGGCCGTCGATCCGCCAACAGAGACCTCGGTTCTCCATTTGTACGCAAGGTAAAAAAAGAAAATACAGAAGCCGGCGGAGCGGTTATAAACGGACACAGTAACATCCAATCTTCAGTTGCCCGATGAAGGTTAGCAGTTCCAGCAACCGAAACGTCGCTACTAGCAACGATACATAGCGTGGCTTTGATCACCCTTCTCCTTACCTGTACCACCGCGATGAACAACCCCTTCATTTCTATTGAAAAATTGAAGAAGACAAATGGCAAAGAAAAACTTAGACTGGCTCGCGGACATCTTTCGGGTAATCGGAATACCACCGGTTTGCGCATGCGCTCAGCTCACAGATCCGGTGGCCTTGACATCTGCGATGAAGGTATCGTGTGCGGAGGAGACCTTGAACTCGACCCCAATGCGTGAGCTATGTATGCGCTGCACGCGCGTGTGCGTCCTGCCTGGTGCAGCGGGAATTTGCCGGTAATATGAGTGGGGGGGATTCTTGTGCGTGTGTGCATATCCGATCCGAGTAATATTAATATGTGACCCGGCACAGCATAATGAGGAATAACCCCACTTTTGAGATTTTGAGGTTTTCTAATGATGTGAAAGAGTATACCATTAACTTTCAAATGATATCAAAATATAATATCCTCCAATACTTAAAATTTCCGAAAATACAAACAAAAGAAAATGGATTTGTAATCGAATTGTGAAGATACTTTCCCTTCAGGCGTTGTTTACTTAAAAAGTGTTTTGGTGGGATATTCCTCATGTCGTTGTGCCGGGTCACATATAGCAGCGTTGCCTGCACGGCTCCGTCTCTCATGATATCACGACTGCTGTACGCGTATATGATCGCGGCATATCGAGACCGTCCCCTTTCCCGATGCTATGGATACAGGGTGAAGATTTGCCACAATACCGCAATGCACAGCCTTGCTCGAACATTTGTGACCCGGTGTCACGATCTCAAGTGGGTGGCCGTGCTTAAATGGGTGGGTGACGTCACCACCCATCTGATCACGTAGCGACAACCTGCTGAAATAGGCGAAATAGGCAGCGTGCTAAGATGGGTGGGTGAACTGAGCGCGTGCGGGCGCCCTTTACGCTAACCTGATTGCCCATATTTGGCAGCCCACCCATTTGATCATGCCACCCATTTTAGACTGTCACACCGGCACAACGACATGAGGAAAATCCCACCAAAACACTTTTTGAGTAAACAAGGCCTGAAGTTAAAGTATTTTCACAATTCGATTACAAATCAATATTTTTTTTTTTGTATTTTCGGAAATTTTAAGTATTAGAGGATATTATATTTTGATATGATTTGGAAGCTATTGGTACACTTTTTTCATTTCTCTTTTGAGATTTATGCATTGCAGGTCATTACAGTCAGAGAGCAGTTCTGCAAACAGATTTGTGTATTAAATTCATATCTTACTATCTCAACTCTCCGCCATGGCACTGCAGGCCGTTTCATGGCCCCGTCCGCGTGGCTTTTGCAGCAGGGTGAATCCAGGCCTCCGAAATGTCATCGCTCTAAGTCGACGGTATCTCGTAAACGGTTTACCATCGGAGATTGCCCGTGCGAGTAGTTTGTTTTATGGGGCGGGAAAAGGGACCGACAAGCGCAGGGTGAGTTACGGAAGGCGCTTGACGCGTCGGCGTAATACCGGCTGCCGTCGGCGAGCGGAAGCCCGGCGAGCTTCGGTGGCCGTGCCATCGCCGTCAGTTCGACCTCGCCCCGGCATCCAGTCCCCGGCTTCCCGGACCACCCCCGCCCGGCGCGGGCACGGGCGGAGATTAGGCGACCTTGTCCGCTAATGCGCGGGCTTACGTCGCCAATCGAAGCTCTCCCATTGCAGCCCGCCGATCCTCGGTCTGCAGAACGAGAGCCTTCTTGTATATTATACACATACGCGCTCTGATTGTAGCGGAGATGCGACCGCTGTACGTTGGCGTTACATCATGGTTTTGATTCGATGCGCCAAAAAAAGATGATATACAACCAGACCCCAACCCGCGCTCCCCCCTAATAGCCCACCCGTGATTATAACCATGTCCCGTGCATGGTGCAGTAAAATAATGTTAGAGTGCAATGCCAGTCTGGTATAGCGTGCCTGAACAAAGCAGTGCTCGTGCGTCGTGAAGTCTGCTGGTATGAAATGGATGCCAGTGGTAAGATTTTATACGAGCGATATAAACACTAACACTCTCTCTTCTCTCTCTCTTCTCTCTCTCTTCTCTCTCCATCTCTCTTTCCATCCCTCCCTTTTTCTCCTGATCTCCCTTTTCTCTTCCTTTCTCTCCCTTCCTCTCTCTGTATCTTTCTCTCCCTCCCTTCGTACGCTCTCTCTTCCTCCCTCTTCCTCTCTCTGTCTCTTTCTCTCTCCCTCCCTCCCAATACTCTTCCTCTCTCTCTCTCCCTCTCTTCCTTTCTCCTCCCCTCTCCTCTCTCCCTCTCTCTCTCTCTATATATCTCTGGCTCTCTGTCTCCCATATGAATCACAATTTGTTATTTCGAAAGCCAACCAATATATCACCGGCAAACTATATCGTATGTAGTATATTCACATAGTGAAGGTCAACACTCCCACGAAGATCAGAAGAGAATTCCAAAGTGGTTTTTTCATCTATTAGTATTTTTTCTATAGCTATTCCTCTCGTCAATTTGCTCTTCGTTAATGTGACATTTGGTCGCCAAAAAAGTATGGGAAATCATAGCAATTACCATTGTACGGAAACCCGATCGGGCCAGGTTTTCTAAAGAATTGTTATTTTATTTTGCGAAATAACGCAATAGCTTTGCGAAATAACGCAATAGTTTTGCGAAATAACGCAAAAGCTTTGCGAAATAACGCAATACCGGTAGCTTTGCGAAATAACGCAATAGCTTTGCGAAATAACGCAATAGCTTTGCGAAATTACGCAATAGCTTTGCGAAATAACGCAATAGCTTTGCGAAATAACGCAATAGCTTTGCGAAATAACGCAATAGCTTCGCGAAATAACGCAATAGCTTTGCGAAATAACGCAATAGCTTTGCGAAAAAAACGCAATAGCTTTGCGAAATTACGCAATAGCTTTGCGAAATTACGCAATACCTTTGCAAAATAACGCAATAGCTTTGCGAAATAACGCAATAGTTTTGCGAAATAACGCAATAGCTTTGAGAAATAACGCAATAGTTTTGCGAAATAACGCAATAGCTTTGCGAAATAACGCAATAGCTTTGCGAAATAACGCAATAGCTTTGCGAAATAACGCAAAAGCTTTGCGAAATAACGCAATAGTTTTGCGACATAACGCAATAGCTTTGCGAAATAACCCAATAGCTTTGCGAAATAACGCAATAATATTGCAGAGAGGGAGAGAGGCAGGGAGGGAGGCAGGGCCCGGAAAACCTGGCCCGATTGGGCTTCCGTACCGTACCATTGCAACTAATAGCCAAAAGAAATCAATAACCAAAAAAAAGTACATCCTTGAGCACTTCGTCCGTCTTCGCTGTCGAGTTACACCGAAAAGAAAAACGACAGACATAACGCCAAAACGTGTTAAACCATTTCATGGTAGACGCACAAGAGTGTATGGTATACGTAGTCATTCATAGTGGAATGGGCGGCAGCTTTCCAATCCGACTCAGAGTGACCGCCTGGACATTGAGACAGTGTGATAGCTTTGATTGTTCTCGTCCAGTTCTATTCAGTTACCTCCCTATGGCTCTCGACTCGCCTGTCTCATCTCTCCCCTCTCTCGCTTAATCTCTGTATTCCCCTTTGTCCATCCACTTCTCTTTCCACCTCTCCGCTCCCTTTGCCTCTCTCCACCCTCTCTCTCCTTATCGCTATCTCCCTCTCTCTCTCTCCCCCTCTTTCTCTCCCCACCTCTCTTCTCCTCTCTCTCCCTCTCTTTCTCTCTCATTATCTCTCCCCCTTTCTCTCTCTCATCTCTCTCTGTCTTTCTCTTCCTCTCTCCACCCTCTCTCACTCTCTCTCCCTCTCTTTCTCTCTCACTCTCTCTCCCCTAGCTCTCTCTCCCTCATCTACCTCTCTGCCTCTGTCTCTCTCTCCCTCTCTCTCCCCTCTCTAACTCTCTCTCTCCCCCCTCTCTCTCTCTCTCATCTCTCTCCACCTATCCCTCTTTCTCCAACTCTCTCCACCTCTCTCTCTCTCTACACGTTTCTCCGAGTATCCCCCTCTCTCCATCTCTCTCTCTCTCTACTTCTCTCACCAGCCCCTCTCTTTTGTGACTATCTCGTGTCGATATGTGCTTTATATGGCGCTCAAATAACACCAGTCACCATCGAATCGCGTGCAAAACTTCACGGCTCACATTATTATATTAACGCTGAGCGCAGACGGGGTTTCTTACAACTCTCGGAATGCCACCAACCCCCCCCCCCCCACCTCACCTCCTCGTGGTCTGCATGCTTTATTCACTCCACGACAAAAAAAAGGATGAGTATGATAATTTCAACCCCCAACAGACCGCGTATATGCAATTGACGTTGAGGCGGTGTTTGGTCAGCTGAGTTGGAGCGCACCGCTTGCATGACAATAATAATAATAATGGGCTGTTATGGGGGTTGGGCCAATTCATGGCGCTTGAAAGGAACTGGCAGAAAGACTGGCTCCAGTTGTCACAACACTATCTTCTTCTTCTTTTCATGACGAAGTCAGGGGTCGAAGCCACGCAGGAATGTAACGCGAACAGACACCACAAGGAATACTACGATAATGTTCGAGTGCATATACTGTAACAGGCGTGCTTTTCTATACGCTGTGGTAGTCTGACGTCACTTCCTGTCGAGGTCACACTCGTTTCCATAACGCCGGCACACGCTCCTTCTGTAGTAGGCCATGGGCCAAGTGCTCAAATTCTTTCATTCCGTGATACACCTCTGGAAAGTACTTCTTATTGCTTTTTAGGTGTTTTAGACATGTTACTTAACAATAATATCGATGTTCCCATGTACCAATTGTGGGCATTAAAGAGAAATTCAAGCGCTCCTTGGTTTTCATCGTAAATTCATCGAAATAAAGATTCAAATCAAGGGCGGCTGGCTGCTTTTCTGTATCGTAAACACACCAGTGCGAGTCGCCATTGCGGTTGTTTTCGTTTCCATAGAATCCGACGACTTGAAAAGATTTCCCTAGCGCCTGCATGGTCGGTAGCAAAGCGTGGACCGGTTAAACCATGGTCTCACCTGGCCGTGACGTCACGTCCATGACGGCAAATTTGCTCGCCGTCATTGATATTTGACTTCAATCTATTTCTTGGCAACATGAAAAAAGAGGGGACTTAGCCATATCCACCCCCTCTGCTTCTATCACGGAAGGATATTCATAGGGCGGGGCCTTCCATTATGAAGACCATAGATATATATATTTGCATCTGCAGTGCTTTTAAAACAAAATCGGCAATCATCAAACCGGGTCTCCGGACGTCAGGCAGAGAACACACTGCCCGAAACGTTGAGTTATCGGCTCTTTTTCAGAGCCCCACTCGGTCTCAAAAGAGATCGTATTTTACGTGGTATCACCTTAAACCTTTCGCTTGATGGTACTTCCGCCACGCATGAGTTGAATAGGCCTAAGCCATTGAATGATGTGCACGACCGAATCGGCTGTTTGTACAGTGCGCGGCGACTCCATTGTACGTCATCTCTTTCGTGCAGGGGGCATGGCCCTGAAAAGCCACCCGGCCAATAAGTTACCGGCAGGGAAAGAGGTGATCAAAGTCACGCGATGTCGTGCCGGATGAAGGTTAGCCGCGTGTATATACTGCTAGCAACAGAAACGCAGCTACCGGGAGCACGACATCGCGTGGACGTTGGCGATCACCTTTGGCCCCTTCCCCGATGCACCACCGCGATGAACAACCCATCACACGTTCAAAGTTATAACGGCTCTCTGTTGTTTTCCAAACTTTCCCTATTTCACGGGGAAGGACCGAGGGAGAAGCAGTCCCCAGGTTCGACCGTTTTCGGTGCGCGGTGTCCCTTCATATGCCGTCGAGGTTCACGGCGTAATGAACCCATAATGAGCACGCCGTGATTAAAAAAAAGTAAATAAAAACGGACGCAAATAGAATCTTCAAGGGAGGGGCGATTGATAGGGATAGCATTGGGAGGGGAGGGGAGGGGAGGGCAGGGGAGGGGAGTGCCGTGATTTGGTTATGCGGAGAAACAATTGGTCCGACCGATCGCCCGGGGAGACGATATGACAGTATCAATCATGGTCCGGCGCCCGAGTCTCGCTCCATTCGGGTGACGGCCAAATAAACCAGCGTCGATCATTACGATCCAATACCTGAGCACGCGCGGAAATTCAGCGAAGTAATTTGATTTCGCGAATAGAAAAGAAAATCTATTGCCGGAGCACGTGTCGTGCACACCAACCCGGGCCCGCGGTTTTTGGGAGGTTTGGGTTTGGGTTTTTGTTTGGTTTTTTTTTTCTTGGGGGGGATTTTTCTTGCTTTTGGACGAACAGAATATGAGGCAAAATGAGGTACGATAGGGACAGTGATCTTTATTACATTGGATGGCCTACAGGGCTCGGCCGGCACTTTTTCAGTGCTCCCAGCATATTGGCCAACCTTGTTCCCAGGGTCTACCGTTTCCTCGTCCATCATTGCGTGGGGCAGAGTATATCCTAGGGAAATGGGCGGGCAAACGTGGCGGCTATAGACCAATTCGAGGAATCCTTCCCGAAGCCGCCATAGCTGGGGACACAGCGCGACAACCCTTTGTTTCTGCCTATCAGGTGACTGATACATTTTAGATACACAAAGGGGTTGGTATGTGAGACAAGAGCCCACCCCCCCCCCCACACACCCCCAGACATGGCCGCGTCCACGTAGACGGGGTCGGATGGGTCTATACGGGCGTAGTGGTGAGAGGTGCTCAACGGACTGGTCCCCCGACTACACTACACTCATAATCTCCAGACGTATATAAGGTTGCAACCGCAAGCCGCACTGCGGCGGATAGGGTGCCAGACTGACTGCCTATATCTAAGGCTGACTTCACTTTGGCTTTGATCTCCTGAGTGAAACAAGACATTGAAAACGCCCAAAACACCAACACCCTCGCAATGTCCAACCACGCATCGAGCATCTCGGGTTCGAGCCTGAAGTGAGCTGCAAGCATTTTCTCGTTTTCTTGATTTCAAGTGGGGCATTCAAGGTGGATATCTCCGAAAACCCTAATCATAATTCAGCACGTTTTCTGTGGGGAGAAAGGAAGGTTGACAGGAGAGGTCGTTCCTTGCGGAAAGTTTGCGGTGACACCAAATAAGTCATCTCTTTCCAGGAGTATATGGGGCTATATATTGAGGAGCCAGTAAATTTGTGAGAAGTTACTCTTTTGAAAAAAAAAAAAATGTAATATACACAACTGTTGCAAACTGCCTACTGACTAAACTGACTAAACTGACTAAAATTGTCATTTTTTTCGTTTTCAATCCTAGAATGGTTTTTTTTCCGATGAGAGGCGGAATGATGATGAGATGTGTTGAGCACAATTCAACCTTTGACCTGACCGGACCCGCCCA
>OX465105.1:22218443-22233443 GCA_949987565.1 Luidia sarsii | reverse complement strand
AAGAACAAAGGCATAAGACTAGTATACGTACACATTGCCAGAACTCACACGAGTAAACGTCTGTAATGGCCATGCTTAATGTATGACAGCACTGACGGTGGCGGGTTTTTTGTTTACACCGCAGCCATGGGTTTTTCTCTGTATTCGTGCAAATCCGCGCTTGGAAAGAGACTAGCCCTGCGACGTTACAAGATCACCCAGTGCAGCTGAACATTATTAACAGCAGCTAGAAATTTGCAATTAACAAGACATCTTACATGTTTGTGTCAAACTACAGCTATACGACAACAGCCAGTCACATTCCGCCCCTGCTCAAGAAATCCCAACCCTCCACATCCCAACTGACTGATCTCGTAACGCAGCACTGCATGTGGTCTCTTTTCAAGCGCGGATTTGAACGAGTACAGCAAAAAAAACCATGGCTGCCGTGTAAAAACAAAATATAGGCGGACCGCACTCAGCTCAGTCTCTTATAGCTCAGCGTGGATTGCGTTTTGATAATGGGGATGTAAATGGAAAGTGAGAGGTTGTGAACCAGACGATAAAATATGCCGCGCTGGGTGAGCGGTTCACAGGGGAGACTACGGCACTTTGGGCGGATGCTATACTGCCGAGAGCACATCACATCGCTCAACCTGTGTACGGGTGGTGTACCGTGCGCTTAATTGTTTTTTTCCCAGGACGGGAAAGGCCACCATTAACATAAACGCGCGCTATTGGTTGCATTTTTATCCAGACATGGTGAATTATTCATGAAAATGTTGCACACGGATATCTTTAGTACACGCTTGTGATGTAGTGAACACTAGTTACCGGTAGGCCTACATTATGTAGGCATACACACATGTACATGTATATACTGTACATGTACATGTACATGTACGTGTACACCTAATAATGTATACTCAAATCAAGATATCAGTGGGTATGATTATCATGAATAATTCACCACGCGTAGACAAAATGCAACCAATAGCGCGCCTTTACGCTACTGATGGCCTTTCCCGTCCTGGGAAAAAAAAGTACGCGTACCGTGCATGGGGTATCGTCCGCGTTTCGTCATTGTTCCAATGTCGTCATTGTTGCCACGTCACAACCGTCTGCCTACGACGATTGGATGCTGCAGAAGCGGCAAGAATCTGTGGCGCTCACAACCAAGAATTGGCTCGTCCTCTTATGCCGCTGAGATTTGCCCACGAAGCGTAAAATAAACAAAATAGCAAGGCCTGACGTTTTTTTGTATGTTCGGAAAGTTAATGTATTGGAGGATATTATGTCCGAAGGATTTTTCCGAAATCCGTCTCTAAATATTGAAAAAACGAGGATTTCGGGGGAGTGTTTGTGTACTGTTTTTATGAAAATGTAAAGTTCCGGACTTTTTGAATGAGGAGTTAGTATGCTGCTGCTTTATTGTGTCTGGTACCAAATGAGCGAGCGAAGTCCCCTTGTACTATTTACAACACAGTTCACACGGAAATGAATTTGATGTCATTTGAAAGCTAATGGTATACTCTTTCACATCATTAGAAAATCTCAAAATCTCAAAAGTGGGGGTTATTCCTTATTATGCTGCGCCGGGTCACATATGCAGGACCTTTCTCAAAAAGGCAGAATGACAGGGACAAAAGAGGGACTATTCGTAAACATGCAAGCTGTTAATCATTCCCCTCCTGGAAATAAAAAAAAGTTAGACTCAGATCAGAGTTACAGTGAATGACGAGGAGTACATTTTTTATAGCAGCGAGCCAGACAGAAAGACCGGGACCAACTTTTGGTTATGACCACAGTGCTCTATAGATAAACTAGAGTGCGCACTCATCGCGTGACGCGTGCCGACAAGGGGACTGCGACGCCATTACCAAAGAGGTGCAAATGCATTGATCTCTATGGGGCAAAACTAATCCCAATTTTTATAAAAGAAAGTAGGACATTCAAATTCGCCAATCCCTTGAGGTATTGATGGCCTTTCCGTTCATTACTAAAAAAAAAGAAATCTATAACATTTTCCGCATTCACAACCTTTCGGCTATACCTTTCCCCATTCGTATTACGCGCGATTGCTACTGACATCCGGGCACTTCGAGCTGAAGTTGCCCTCTTTGGTAATGGCGGATGCGCGTCCATGTCGGCACACGTTCGTACCGCGCGCGTTGATAGGGGAGTGCGCACTCTAATTTATTTATAGAGCTCTATGGCTATCACGTCCAACGCGAACGCTAGATGGATGAGATGAATGTTACATCATTGCCAATCGCATTGGAAGACGTTCTACACTGTGTGAACACTGCGTCCGTCGGTTTTCATTGCATCGCCGTTCTTCATTGGGTAGGACTATATGGTCTAACTATTTCAGGAGTGTTATAAAATGTGTCATAAAAAATGGGAAAGATAAAGAAAAATGGGACGATCCAAAATTAGGAGGGCCTGACGTTTCGATCCTAGCAGGACCTTTCTCAAAATGGCAGGATGCTGGTTGGATGTCAATATACAGCCCGGTTTATGCTATCGACTAATCGGACTAATGACGTCAATGCCCGGTTGCCCCTACTACATGTGACCCGTTCTTCTTCGTATCTTTCCGAGAGATGACTTTTGTGCGCAAAAAGTTCTGTTCTAAAGCTCCTTTGCATGCGATCGAAAAAAAGGGGCAGACATTTTGGCTTCACCAACTATAGCTTCAGAGTATGAAAGAGATAATGACAGAGTCGTATAGGACTTATTGTTATACAAAATTGCCTCAAACCGCCTACTGGCTTAAATATAAAGAAAATAGAAGGTCTCAATCCCAGCAGAATTCTTCCTTTTAGAAAGGGAGGTATGAATATTGGGTGAAGAGTTCAGCAAAGTCTGCGGAGCTGGGTGCGGATCGCTGCGTTGATTTTGAGCAAATCGAGGCTCAGCGTTTGTGCGTGGACGTCCAGTAAATCTACGCCAGGCCATATTTACTTTCGCAAGACATGCGTCTTGTCAAATATTGTGGAACTTCCTCAACATCCCACTCACCCCCCCCCCCCCCGCCATTGGTTGTAGAAAGAGCCCCTTGTAGACAACCGCCATGCCCAAACAACAACGCCACTGCCCCGGGATTAATTGGTTTTCGCTGTGTTCAGACTCAAACATTGTCGTTGGATTAAACAGAGTCGGCAAATGTCGACAGATTTTAATATCCGCGCCGTGGCTCAACCGCCCCACCCCCTCCCCCTCCCCTCCCTCTCCCTCTCCTCCCCGCTCCTTGCTGGTAATTAAGTATCATTTCTGCGTTAGTCTGCCGAGCGAATTACAGGGGAGGGAGAGAGAGAGAGGGAGGGAGGGAGAGAGGGAGGGAGGGAGGGGGACAGATCACGAGACGCGGTGTTGGTTGATGGCTGGACCGGTTGCCGACGAGTGCCGCCACGGGGGTTTAAAGTTACAGCATACGGCGGCACTGATCGGGAAGAGGAGGGGGAGGCTTTTGGACTCGTGGCGTGAGCGACCACGGAGCAGCGCAGGGCGACCGACGATGATGGATCATTTCCCCGGTACGGGTCGGCCCGTCGAGGCGCAGAGGCACACGCCACGCAAGGCGGGGGACAAAATGACCGCTCCGGTCTCGTTTGGGAGGAGGGAGTGGGGGGGGGGGTAGTGGCAGAAGGGATAGAGAGGGGGAAGAGAGATCGTTCTTGGACCGTCCTGATGCGTTAAGATGACGGTGAGACTGGGTTGATCTGATCACGGGACACTTGGTGCTCGAAGAAGGGGAATATTTTATAGGGGAGGAGAGGGAGGGCGGAAGGGATGGATGGCATGGTCTACAGGGGGTGCATGAATAGAGGGACAGAGAGACAGACAGGGACAGAGACATATGGGGAGAGACAGAAGGAAAGATATAGGTGGAGATGGAAGGAAAGAGAGCGAGAGACAATGAGAGACGGGAGAGAGTGGGAGAGATAATAGAGAGAAAGGAGGAGAGAGAATTAGAGGGAGGGGTAGAGAGAGAGGGAGAGAGAGGGAGGGGAGAAAGGGCATCGAGGGAGAGAGGGGGGATCTCGAGGGAGAGAGAAAGAGGGAGAGAGAAGGAGAGGGAGAAAGGGGGTAGAGAGGGAGGGAGAGGGAGAGGGAATCCCGATGGAGAGAGAAAGGGGGGAGAGAGAAAGGGAAAAGTTTTCCATACAGCATGGAGAGGGAGGGGGAGAAAGAGAGGGAGAGAGGGGAGAGAGAGTGGCACAGGGAGATGGAGAGAGAAGGAGAAGAGAGAGATAGACAGAGGGGGGGGAGTGGGAGAGAGAGAGAGAGAAGGGGAAACATGCTCTTTGCTCCTGCCGTAACAGGTGGGACGGAAACGGCGCCTGGTCCGAATCTCCCGGTCGGCCACGGCTTGATTGAATCCCGCCTTGATCGAGAGGTGGGGGTGGGGTGGGGGGGTTAGATCGGCCTGCACTCTTAACTGCAGAGAGAGAGAGAGTGGGGTGGAACCTGGAGAGGCAATTACCCGCGAGGGGGAAAAGATGGACGAGAACCGGAACACGGAAACAAGACCGTGTCGGGTTCTCCTTCTGCCCTTTTCTCCACCCTCTTGTTGCGGACCAAGACACTGGGGGAGCGGGGGGGGGGACACTTGGGAGGCCTCGTGTACCGCGATTGTTTAACCACTTGACGGTCGGAGCGGGCCTTTTTGCACCGTGAGATTACACCGCTCGTCTTGCCCCGTTTACAGTCTTGGCGTTTAATATCTCCCAAGGAAAGCGGAGGGGAGTGGTGTGTGTGTGGGGGAGAGGGGGGTAGGGGGGTTGGTCCCACCGATGAGAGGCTATCCAAGAGTCAATAGGACTCTAAGCGGTCCCGATGGTCGGCTTTTGGCAAGCGCAAACGGGGGGGAATTTAATCAAACCGCTGGCCTCAAGATTTCTCTCTGATGTAATAAATTTGCTCCGGGGTTGTCAAAAAAACGCCGGCACCAAGGATTGATAATATAATTACGGGACAGCATAATTAAGAAAATAATCTTCCTGCGTACATGCTCGCGCGTAACTGGCAAGACGAGCACGAAGCTGAACTCGGGGCGAGAGGCCTGGACCATCAGCAGAGACCCAAAGATGTTTGTGTGAGGATACATAAGGAGTGGGGGAGAGAGAGAGGGGGGGTGAGAGAGAGAGAGAGAGAGAGAGAGAGAGAGAGAGAGAGAGAGAGAGAGAGAGACAGAGAGAGAGAGACAGACAGACAGACAGACAGACAGAGGGGAAAGAGGGGGGGAGAGAGAGAGGAGTGAGAGAGAGAGAGAGGAGTGAGAGAGAGAGAGAGAGATAGAGAGACAGAGACAGAGACAGAGGGGAGAGAGAGGGGGAGAGAGAGAGAGACAGACAGACAGAGACAGAGGGGAGAGAGAGGGGAGAGAGAGAGAGAGACAGACAGAGACAGAGGGGAGAGAGAGAGGGGAGTGTGTGAGAGAGAGAGTGAGAGAGAGAGAGGAGAGATGGAGAGAGGAGAGAGGGGGAGAGAGACAGAGACAGACAGAGAGTGGGCGATAGAGAGAGAGACCACAGAGACAAAAAAAGGGGAAGAGACAAAGGGATAGAGAAAGAGAACGGCAGAGGGGGATACCGAGAAACAGAGAGAGGTGGAGAAAGAGAGAGGGAGAGAGGCAAAGAGACAGCGCGGGGAGAGATAGAGAGAGAGAGCTTGCGGGGGAGTGAGGGAGGTGAGAGCTAGACAGATTTAGACCGAGACAGAGGCAAAGAGAGACACAGACTCCGACACAGACTCCGACACAGACACATACACAGACACAGACACAGACACAGACACAGACACAGACACAGACACAGACACAGACACAGACACAGACACAGACACAGACACATACACAGACACAGACACAGACACAGATACAGACACAGACACATACACATACACAGACACAGACACAGTCACAGACACAGACACAGACACAGACACAGACACAGACACAGACACAGACACAGACACAGACACAGACACAGACACAGACACAGACACAGATAAAGACACAGACACAGACACGGACACGGACACGGACACAGACACACAGACACGGACACGGACACGGACACGGACACAGACACAGAAAGAGAAAATGAAAGAGAAAGAGAAAAAAGAAAAGAGACAGAGAAGACATTGACAGGCAGAGATTGACAGAGCGACAGAGAGAGGTGGAGGGACAGAGACAGGGGACAGCGACATGAGAGAGTGAATGATATATCTAATGGATACAATGATAGAGAGATAGCGAGATGGATAGGGAGGGGGCAATGGAAAGAGCCAAACAGATACATCAGTATTACATGTATAACCTCTGTAAAATTGCGGCCGACATGGATACATCCAGCATCAATTCTGCGCTTGTCTTCAACCATCTTTCTCTCGTGCACTGAGCATTACAATCAAATCGAACGCGCTATCAGTCAGTTAGCAGCCGACCACTGCTCCAATTATGCGCTGCCTCATACGTCCCGCTTATGCATCGGAGAGAGCATTCTGGTGGATTTCATTCAGGGGCAGAGAGGGACACACAGAGTTAGAGAGAGTAGAGCGTGGTCATAGAGGGAGATGGGGAGGGAGGGAGGAGAGAGAGAGGTAGAGAGGGGGAGAAAGAGAGACAGAGAGAGAGGGGGAGAGAGTGGGAGAGGGGAGGGGGAAGAGAGAGAGAGGGGGAGGGCGAGATAGAGAGAGGGGAAAGAAGAGAGGGGAGAGAGAGAGGGGAGGGGAGAGAGAGAGAGAGAGGGGGGGGATGATGGGAGGGAGAGTTAGAGAGGGGAGAGGGGGATGTACAGAGAGGGGAAAGGAGAAGAGAGAGATTAAGAGAGGGGGTAAAGAGAGAGAGACAGAGAGAAAGGGGAGAGAAAGGTGCCCTACTGGATAGGGTGGGAGACCGAAAGATGCATGTGTGAGGATACATAAGGAGAGAGAGAGAGAGAGAGAGGGAGGGAGAGAGAAAGGTAGGAAATATAAACTTGGAGACAGAGAGAGGGAGAGAGGGAGAGATGGAGAGAGGGAGAGAGAGAGAAAGGCAGGAAAGATACACTTGGAGACAAAGAGAGAGAGAGAGAGAGAGAGAGAGGGAGAGAGAGAGAGGGGAGAGAGAGAGATAGAGAAAGGCAGGAATGATAAACTCGGAGAAAGAGAGAGAGAGAGAGAGAGAGGCAGGAATGATAAACTCGGAGAAAGAAAGAGAGAGAGAGAGAGAGAGAGAGAGAGGCAGGAAAGATAAACTTGGAGAAAGAGAGAGAGAGAGACCGAATGAGAGAGGAGAGAGATCGAGGGAGGGGGATGCTGCACACGGTCTCCGTCCTAAGGCGGCGTGACAGTGAAGGAGCGGACGTCAAATCAGGAGCGACCACGGGGCCCGGATGCGAGGCACTACCACCCTTCCCGTCTACGCATTAGCGGGCAGATTGGCTGGCAACCCGGCGAGATTGAATCCCCCCCTTCGACCTTGAGGAAGTCGCCGCGATACCTTCCCTTCCGCCGCCTCCAACCGGCGGTATTTCCAGGCGGCTTGCTTCTCCGTCCCCCCCCCCCCCTTGGGAGAGGAACGCTCTTTCGATTCCACTGGGCTGTCGGATACCGGCGTCCGTTTTCCAATCGCCAAGTCCATTGGCGGGGGGGGGGGGTGGGGTGGGGGGGAATTAACCTCTCACCCCCCGCGCAGCTCGTGACGTCGGGGACTGGTGACCGTTGATCGAGTTAAGGGAGACCGAGGGCTCTGTCGGAACTCATCGGCTTCGGCTTCGGATGACACGCAGGGTCTGCGAGAGCCAGCGATAGCTGACGGCCTCTCTGCAGACTCGTGCGTATATACCTTGAAGCCGCATCCGGGGGGGAACAGAGTCGAGCTGCCCCCCCCCCCCCATCGCTGGTGCATGCTGTCTGGCCATCCATTGAAATGTGACCCTTCTTTGGGGATGGTTTACTTAAAGAGAGTCATAAAAAAGGAGGTAAGGAACTGCAATTACACTCACGGTGGGACTCGGTTTCATTTCTCTGCTTCTTTTAGAATCCAATCTTAGGTCTGACTCGGTTCTCTCGCGTACGTGTCTGACTAGGAATTCGTGTACAGGGAGGGGTTCCCGCCACCAACGGCTCGCTCCTATTGGATCAGGCCGTTGGGCAATTTAAATAAGAAAAACATTATATAAACATACAAATAGTGCTACTTTGCATTAACTAAAAAGGAACGTCCGTTCAAGTGAACGCACTATAATGGGTTAAACCAAAATCTTACGGGGGGTAGTAAGACTTCAACTTGTGACAGAAACAATCTCGTTTTTGCTGGTAACCGACCCGTATGTATAGAGTGCGTCTCATTCATCACTCCAGTTATCATCTACTACCACACCCTCCTTTCACATCGAACACATGGAGGAACATAATTTCAATCGAGTCCGAATGAAACACACGACCGGGAACTAGCCGAATGTCATCTAGATTGTCACCGCCAAATGCCCGGGAACGGTACACTGGGTGAAAGTCCCGCCCTGGGAAGATTCACATCGGAGGCCCTTTACGATTCCATGGATCAGTAACTATACTCTTCCTGCGTACATATACGCGCATGACTGGCAAGACGAGTTCGACACTGAACTCGGGGCGAGAGGGTGGGACTCTCAAGAGAGACCGACAGAATGTGTGAGGACACATGAGGAGTGGTAGAGAGAGAGAAGGGGAGGAAGAGAGAGAGAGAGAGAGAGAGAGAGGGAGAGAGGCAAACAGACAGACAGACAGACAGTGACAGAGAGAGAGAGACAGACCGACAGACAGACAGGGACAGAGAGAGAGAGAGACGGACAGACAGACAGACAGAGACAGACAGAGACAGACAGAGACAGAGAGGAGAGTTTGGCCCAGTTTTTTTGTAAATACCCTGTACCTATCGAGACAGCAAACCTTCAAATTGGGAAACAAATCCCAATCTGGATTTTCAGGTTTTGTCAGACGGAGACGAAGCCGGAGCCCGAGCCTAAGCCCCCATTTCGTACACGGCCATAGACCAAAGATCCTATAGCGCGCTACGCACCACGCACGCACTGCACGCCATTTTAGTCAACAAAGTCGCACGTGTGCGGTCCATCGCGTGGTCACATCACATCAAAAGTTAGGTAACGTATGTTGGAGCAACTCTCTGCCGAGATATGAATATGCATCAGGTATTGACGTCCCTGCACACCGATCCGTATTCGTACACTGACCGTACCACTCCGTATTGTGGAGCAACCCTGTGAAGAGTCGGCGCTCGTCTCAGCCGAGAATAGTCGTGTTCGATGGAGCAACACTCAGAAGAGTCAGCGCTCTTCTAAGCTGAGAATAATAATTATTATTGGCTACAATGTACATGTATTATTGATGTAGTTGTGGAGCAACCCTGTGAAGAGTCGGCGCTCGTCTCAGCCGAGAATAATTTGTGTTGTGTTGTGTTGTGCAGCAACCCTCGCTCGTCCAAGTAATGAACTTATTCTTTCGTTTTGTACCGTCCGCTCTGTACGTTGAACGTTGACGATGAGTATCCAATCAGAATTCTGGGAAGACAAGTACATCCGCTCTATTCAGAACCATCCAATCATATGCGCTGCTACGATGACTCGGACTCAGCATTAATATTCATGAGTACTGAATTCATCTACTTAATTTTGACCACGAAACTGAGTGGGGCCTAATACCTCCTTGGGTATACACAAAGGGTTAGGGTTAGGGTTAGTCGCGCATGCGCAGATCTATGTTCGTACTAGTTTAATTTCTTCACATCGATAACCATGGCTAGAAGAACACTCGATTCTAACTGATATATAAACGAAGCGCGACCTATAAGTTGTTAAGTTTAAGGGTCGGAGGTGAGAGCGCCACCCGTCGTGTTTGGGGTTCACGACTTAATACGTCCCCTACCCTTTCAGCGACGAACCGTGCCTTTATTGTGCATTTGCTCGAAAAAATAAAAGATAAAGAAAAAGTATACAGAGTCACTTTGATTTTTAGATATAGGCCCTGTTGCTCATCTAATCATCTTTTTTTCCAAACAACGTCAAGCCCACTAAGTTCTGAGGTTTACCACTTTGCTGCCCCAGGCCAGGGTAGCCAAAGCAGACACATACATGAGCATCACTCATACGGATCTGGAGTGGTACTGTCAGTGCTACGTGTGGTACGTACGGATACGGAGAAGTACGTATACGGATGTTTTGCAGTTTTATCAGTACCTGATGCATATTCATACTCGGCAGAGGGTCGCACCAACATACGTTACCCAAAAGTTATCGCATTCTGTGTACGCATCCAATGTTGTATCTTTATCACTGTTTGTGACTTTTCCGCTTCACTTCCGGAGCACCGAAAGCAGATGACAGAGGACTCCGTTGCTTACTAAAAGTATTTTCCTTCCTCCATGCTAAAAGTAATAGCCTCTGAGCGACTTCACCTTTTGTGCAGAGTAGGCTATCTTGCGCGCTTCGCGCGCCATAGTATCTTTGATGCAGACCTTTCTTTTGCTATACGTACGTCGCAGCCGCAGTTTCTGCCAACCAGTGGTTGGCAAACCCGCCACAGTCACTAAATAAGATAATTTACAATGCATGTGATAAAATGCTGAACGACCGCAAGAATACTCAGTAATGTTAACAATTATAATCATACACACAATACAGATGTCTTTTAGCTGTTGCCTTTCTAAAAGGTATTTTTAGGCGAAAGCTGGTGTTTTAGCTGTGGTTGATTTTTTTATGGAAACAGGCGGCCGTCCACACAAAATGGAAGTCGTTGTTGGTAAACGCCGAACGAAAGGTCTATGAATCGCTATAGGTAACGGATATAGGACGACAATGGTCCGGCAGCGTGGTCACATTGGTAGTGATCGTACCTGCAGCGCACTGTACTACAGCAGCGCAGACAAGTCGTTGAAACACTGCGTATAATAATTACAGGCCCACCTATAATACTCAGCCCAACTCCGCGCCCACAGTCGAAACTGTGGCAGGGCCCGTTTGATCTGGCCTGGCCTGGCGCGCTTTTAATTAAAAAGCAAACCTCGGACGACGGCACGCATAGGCTCTATGAGGCCGCGTCCCGTAAATGGAAGTCCCCAGATACTCCTCCGCCATACGGCCACTTAAGCAGAGCCTGCCGTCAGCAGTGCACGGCCATTAACCATTACGGGGGGAGGGGTGGGTGGGTGGGGGGATGCGGTTGTCGGCGGAGGAGACGGAGGGAAGACAAACAAAAACAAAGCGGGGGAAACTCATCCCGAACGGAAAACGAATCAATCTTGGCAATTATCTTTTTATGATTTGTTAATTTGTGTACCCAATCATCTGCTCTTCACTTTAATTTTATCTATTTATTTATCTTTTTTTTCCAGTGTGGGGGGGGGGGGTCTGTTTACATCGCTTCGACATTTAGCCCAGGACGCCTCCACTAAGAAACTTCGCGCCATTTGTCCTTTTTTATTCGTTCCCACCTATTTCTCATATCCGGCTGAGAACGAGCGTGCTCGCTTCCAAATAGTTCTCAAGGTTCCCTGGATTGTTTCAGCGTCCAGACGATGCTATTGCGTGCAAGCATATACGGGGGTGTCGTCCGGGTCGGTTCGGTCGTGTTTTGTGTTCACGAGCAGACATTCGTTAGTATACAGGACTGCATCTCATTAAAGGCCCTATACAACATTGGTAAAGGTCACGAGATTGCCACAGTTTGTGTGTTAAATCACTAAACATTCCAAACAAGAAATCCTGCGAAGGTTTTTTTTAGCTCAAATGGTAATCTGAGAAAGCATAGAAAAAGGCAAAAAAACCGTCACGGTTTTCGCACCGTTCTGTAGTGTAAGAAATAGTTTATTACTTGCGCCGGTAATAAACTATCTGTCGGTGTTTGAGTGAAGATTTCTTGAGAAGTAAAGCATCGCAGACCGTAAGATTTCAACATGAGGATTCTATCATGACCATCTACAAACTGTGTGAATTAGAAGGAAATCTGTGGACATCGATGTTTCCCGATCTTCCCAATGTTGTATTGGGCCTTTAAAGCCCCTACACAAAATTGGTCGAGGTCAATGGATAACATTCATACGTTGTCGGATCCAACATATGTATGAAATAGCACACCTGTGACTGAAATTTCAGCTCAATCCGACTACCGAGTCTCGAAAAAATCGTGAAAACCGCTTAATTTGTTTCGCGAAAATGCAGCATTTAACGCCGTACCGTTCCGAAAAATAGTTTAGATCTCGGTGAGACGTATTTATTTTACTCTTTAAGTACTTTAAGGGGCTTTAAGTACTATAGTCGTTGCAACGAGAGATCATAAAAATGTCCGCTTACTTGTCCGTGGATATTCGTGTCGTCACTTACTTTGATTGACACAAGACAGCTGACACTTGTCCCTGTCCTTTGGTACCAGTAGGGACGAAAGTGTGACATTTGAATACGCATTTATCGTCTGCTGTGGGTCTCTTTGTATGCTACCTTGCTATATGAAAGCTCATTATAATGAAAGCTCACGTACTCTTCCCAACTCGTTAGTGGTGTCAAGAGACTGCTGTCAATCGTCAGATAGACGAACAAGGCTAACTGCGATCTCAAGAAGTTGACCGCGCACGGAGAGACGATGTGTAATACCGTATAGCCTATAAGCCTTACGGTGTATGAAGACGGACAAAAAACTTGAAAGTTTGCA
The DNA here is from genome assembly GCA_949987565.1 of Luidia sarsii. Lineage (NCBI taxonomy): Eukaryota > Metazoa > Echinodermata > Asteroidea > Paxillosida > Luidiidae > Luidia > Luidia sarsii. Next base: position 22,220,774 of record OX465105.1, on the reverse strand, counting down.
TGTCGGGAAATACCAAGTGAAAGGTTTGCGGTGACACCGTGTAACACTTCTCTTTCGAGGAGTGCGGATCAGAAAAAAGAGCCGGTAACTCAACGTTTCGGGTAGTGTGGAGTGTCTACTCTGCCCGTCGTCAGGTGTCTGACGACGGGCAGAGTACACACTACCCGAAACGTTGAGATACCGGCTCTTAATTCAGGTCAACACTCCTTCTCCAAAAAGAAGAAGACAGCGTTACATGGTACCACCACTGAGGATGGACATGTTATGTATCACTGGCTCCTTAAGGCTTAATGACCTTTAATCCAGCACTTCTAACCCCCTCCCCCAACCCCGTGTAATTGGGCGGAGATGCAGTGCAAGGAATCGGCAGTCCAGGGCTATCTCTGCTTCTTCTTCTTCTTCTTCTTCTTCTTCTTCTTCTTCTTCTTCTTCTTCTTCTTCTTCTTCTTCTTCTCCTTCTTCTTCTTCTTCTTCTTCTTCTTCTTCTTCTTCTTCTCCTTCTTCTTCTTCTTCTTCTTCTTCTTCTTCTTCTTCTTCTTCTTCTTCTTCTTCTTCTTCTTCTTCTTCTTCTTCTTCTCCTTCTTCTTCTTCTTCTTCTTCTTCTTCTTTTTCTTCTTCTTCGTTCTTCTTTATGTATATTCATTGTTTATTTCCATGTATGTTGATTCATGTCAAATGGATTGAAATAAACTTTCCATTTTAAAAATCAAAAAAGTCTTCTTCTTCTTCTTCTTCTTCTTCTTCTTTACTTCTTCTTCTTCTTCTTCTTCTTCTTCTTTCTCTTGAGATTTGAAGGTTTTCATGATGAGAGCAGCGGGATAAGTGATAGGTTTGCGATGGCACCATGCAAGTTCTCTTTTGTGAGCGTGTGTGGTTCTGAAAAGAACCCATTCTTCCTCTTTGCGTGACAGTGTCGTAATTACCCGCCTCAACCGCGCCCGGCGTGCCAATGATGTGACTGGACACACTTTAGTTTGGCCAACTCTAAACCCCTCTACAATTGTTTTTTTTTCTGTTGGGGGGGGGGGGAGAGGGAAGGTGCTGAAATCCCCCTGGCCACCCTCAGACAATATTCAGCCATTATGGTGTCAACTGCCACCGTCCATCAAGGAGTTGCACAGCGGTGCCACCAGTAGCCGAGCAGGTTGAAAGGGAACTGTGATGATGGGGTAGGCTTGGAATGCTTTCCCCCGCCTTCCCTCCCTTCTTTTCTCAGCATCACACATCCACGGACACACAGCAGACCGGGCGCTGTAATTACCCTCCACAGCAAGCGGAGGTGGAGTGGGGGGCTCTTTACACACAAACACCCACACACAAATGAGCAATCCTTTTTTTTTTCAGCGGGGTTAAAATCCTCACCCGCTGCGTCTTTTAGACAAGCAAGTGTTGATACTGGGCGGACAATCGGAGCTGAATGGACCCTGAGGATTGAGAGAAGGGTCCACCTCTCCCCACCAACCTCCTCTCCTCCCACCTCCCCTCCCCCACCCCCTATAGCACCCATTCAGAGGCGGTCGACAGCCAGGCGTCAGTCCGTACCCGTCGGGGAGAGGATTTGCCTCCACCATGCCACTGTCCGGGATAAATCAACCCCCACACCATTGTTCAACGGAACATCTCCCCCACCAAAAAAAAAAAGAAAGAGAAGGGAGAAGAACGAGCAAGTTACCCACAAGATAGTCCCAAGAAGAGCCATGCACAACCCGCTCAACGAGGAACAAAACCACAGGCAGACGATAAGTTCAGCAATAAAAACCCATTGTCCATCCTCTCCCATCTTCTAAATTCCCAACTCTCCGGTGGTTTTCTTCCTCTAAATTGCGGGGGAAATTTAGCCGCGCTTAATTGCTTAAAGATATATCCCCCAACCCTCTTCCCTCACGTCATTTTCGGCTTACGAGACCCCGGCTGTGTTATGTCTCCCGCTCGGCTGACACCTTAAACGATGAAAAAAGACAGACAGAAAGAGAGAAAGAAAGAGAAGCTCCAATCTAAACGGCCCATGCGGATTCATCGCGGAGGTGTGTGGGTTGGGTTTTTTTGTCTTCAGGGAAGTGAGTGCAGATATCGGACAGTAATTGCCGGCAATCGGCAATTTCGTCGCCGTTTGCGAGCAGTTTAGGCGGGACGCTATCCGTCCAGCCGGTTAAGTAAGATCGCCGGCGATTGGCGGCCCCATTGTGAGGGTCGTTGTAGGCGGGCTTTCCTCCGTCGCTGATAGACCCGCAGTCTTCGCTCCACTCCAGAAAATACGACAGTCGGAGCGGTTTCTCCCCCCCTCCTCCTCCTCCTCTTGCTCCTCCTCCTCCTCCTCCTCCTCCTCCTCCT